>CAEFZY010018167.1:0-30027 GCA_903066815.1 Brachyrhaphis roseni | reverse complement strand
TGTACTCATTTTCTCTCTACAAGACATCATTCAGGATGAGGTCAGGACTTTGACTGGACCATTGGAACACCTTAATAATTTATTTTATAGTTGCTTCTCTATGATACATTTGTATACAGAGGAGTTTGTGGCTCACTGCAACATACCCAGATGTTGCACCTGTAAAAAAGCCCAAACTAACCCCCATTCACCACCATGATTAGCAGGTTACATGTGCTGATAAGATTTGATCAGTTTTTTTGGTTTATTCAGACTTAAGAGATGTCCAAAATTGTTTCACAATGTGATATGTTACTCTTGCAGTTGGATCAGCAACAGTTGGTTGGAACGCTTCCCCTTAAATCGTATAATATCTTGATTTAATAGAAATGAAAAATAAAAATCCCCAAGACTGTAACAGACATGTTGATGTGTAGACTCCTGCTGTATCTGCAATCTCATGCATTCAGTGAAGTTCAGAATGTGTTGTAGAAAATTAACAGTGGCTGAAAAAATAAGCAGAAACAGAATTCTTTTAAAGTTTAAACTTCATAGTCAGTACCAGAAAATACTGCACTGCAGGCAGTTATTGTACAAGATAATGACTACAAAAATGTTCTTAACTTCCTGTTCAACAAAATCACTTTCCATCCAAGACGCTATCCATCTTCATTTCCCATCATGGCTTGCTGACAGGGGTTTCCATCATGTGTCATTATTGGTGCAGGAGGAAACTCAACGGAAAAATCCGCCAGTCTGGAGAATGCATCAATCACTGACTCCTTGTCCCACCCTGACAGTTCAGCTGGGAAACAACAGGAGCTTTATCCCACCATACAGACCCATTTGAACCCAAGCTGGATTGGTCCTAGGAGGCTCAAACCATATTTACCTAGAAATTGGGATTAAGAACCGCATGAGTAACAGCAGAACTATGATATTAAAATATCCACAGGGCCATTAGCTTGCTTTGAATTCACACCAATTTCATGTTCTTATTTCTAAGAATGTTCCCTTTTGAGATAATTTGCACATAGGAGCTTTAAAAATTAAAAAATATTGACAGATTTCTGCAGGTTTCTTGACATTTTGTGTCTATGTGTATATTGTTATTCCTCATGTGTTCAACACTCATTCCTTCTGTCATTCTAAAAAATGTTATTGATAACTTAGATTGCATTTGTAGTTAATTTGATATGTTTTGTAATGTAATGTGATTTTTATCCATCTCCACATGCACTGATATGAGTTGGGACTGTAGTTGTAATTCCTTTTATTCATAGGTAGAGGGTGGGTGTGGTCTGCTGGGAGCTTTGTAGATCTGATTGGCTAACAAACTACATCTCACATGGCTTCCTTACTTTGTCCTGTAATAATACAAGTTAGTAGCATAAGTATTTTGAACACAAATCACTATTAAGGTTAGAAGACATCTAAATATGATAACTTCTATGTCTGAAAGTACGATTTTTGAGATATCAAAAGAAGGTCAATTGAGTTCTGAATAAGCAAGCGCGATTCACTAGTAGTGTCTATTAGGTAAGGTTTGCAGACCTCAGCATGTTTTATTTAGTTTAATTGTGGCTCCAGGACTAGAGTAACCTTTAAAATTTATGATTTAATGAGAGTATCATACACTGGTAATGTTTTGTGAGTTTTTAGTTAATAGTGATTTTGACTTCATCTTTGTGTTTATGTGTTTGGTACACATAGATGTTTAATATGTTGTTTTTATAAGTTGTTTAGTACAAATGGCAGTAAAGCGGTAAAGGTGCTGTATTTATATTTCAGCCTTAAGCTGTACCATAAAGAAATGCTCCAAACAAAGTAACAGTACCTCGTAAACGTGGACATTTTATGTTCTTTACACAAGCAATAGAGTCAGAGGTTAAAATGGGAATTTGGGATGAAATGCTGAACAATAAGAATTGTGAAATGAAATGTAAAGAATAAGAACCAATAAGTATGATTTTCTCTTAATAAGACCAGACCCTACCTGCTGACACCACCTCCCACATCCTCCTTACTTTTTCCTGACAATGTAGACAATATTTAGTACCTGAGAGAGTGATAAAAAAATATATATTTTCCTGAAAAAAACAATGAGTAAGTTATTTTTTATGACTTTGATCCAACTTAGAAGCTTACTTTATGTATTTTGCCCTAAAACATTTTTAAGAAATTCCAAATATATTATCTTGACTTTTTAAGCTTATTATATGACAAGTCAAAATAGTTTAAGCCTGTGGGTATATATCTGGCTTCAATTGAGCCTTTCAAACAGACAAATATCCACATAATTAAATTGTAAAATTAGTTTCAGAAAATGTAAAAGAACATTTGGCAATGATTTGCAGCAGCTGTCACACAGCGTTGATGGAAAGCCCACAGAAGATTTGTGAGCAGAGGCCTTCAATGAGGTGAGATGGGCCATTTTTTTCAGTTCTACCTTCTAAGAGTCTCTAGAGGTACATATATTATACATCAGTGGTTACAATAATAACTCCAACTCCTCCTGGCCTTTGCCAAAAACAAACAAAAAAAAAATATGATTGTTCTTGCTACCTTGTTATAGCAAGATGCTGAACAAATCAAAAATATGTTTAAATGCTTTCTTGCAAGTTTGAAGTACTCATTTTCAGTCAAACTGAACTTTTCCAAGCTGTTTAATTCACTAAACTCCTGAATTGTGTTGTTGTGATTGATTACGCATTTTTAAAATTGTTTAAAATTCAGTAAGATGTGTTTTCACGTTGAGTCAGAGTTGATACTATAAAACCTAACAAGGCTTACATTAACATTGAAAATGTATCATTGAGCATTCGGAGTTTCCAGTGAGGCAGATCAATCAGCAAGCTGCAGCCAGCAGGGAGTTCTGCTGACATTCAGACTCATTTTATGGACACAGTGAATTTCAATAAATAAGCAAAAGTATGTGGAGAGCGAGAAGCATCCTGATGAAAACAGAGAATGAAAAACTGAGTGTTGCTTGGGTCATCTTTTAGATCTAAGATGTTGTGACTTGGTTAAAATTCAATTAAATCCTAGGGCAGGCTTCCCAATCAATCTATGATCTTTATCAAGACTTTGCTTCTCAGATCTCTATCTCTCACAGCAACCCATGGGAAATGGAGACGACTTTCATGACAATAGTTGGACTCGGTGCTATTTCTGTGCCACTCCTTTCCCTCCTTCATCAAACAATGCTGACTGTATTGACAACTTTAACCTTGAGAACTGGTCCCAAGTAGGAAAATCCTTTCTTCTTCATTTCTTTTAGGAGATTTAGCATCAAGTCAATTAATAATTCATGAGGCAACACTGGTTCTCTTTGAATATCATTCTCACTTTTCCTGTAAGCTCTTGAAGTAAGTAGCAGCTGAAAACAATCCAGGTTTATGGAATAATGTATGCAACCAGATGCTCTATAATTTAACTACACACACGAATTGGATGTTGGAGCAACTACTGTAGACTAGAGTGCTTTGCTTTCATACAGCATGGTCAACACAGTCCTCACCAACTCCCTTAATCTCAAGCGCTCCTCCTTCACTAGAAACCGTCTCCTGGTGGTTAATTACTTTCTTTGATCTAGCTTTTTAACATCTGCATGATGTATAACGTTCTGTAAATGTAATGAATATGCTCTGGGCCAGTTATCTGATGTTAAATCCTGGCAATATTGACAAGCACCAAGTGTGTTTGTGTATGTATGCAGGCACATTAAAGGCTTAAAGTGTTTCAGCTGAAAATTGCATCAGCAACACAATGTTATGAATTACTCAGTGAGATTTCTGTATAGCATGAAACTAGATGAATGCAGCACCTCGTGGGAAAAATCTTAAATAATGATAAAATAAATGTTTGAAGTGCCAAAAGATTAGAAGTGGATTTTATAATGATTTTCCTTTCTTTTTCATGTTCACTTATTATTGAACAGTGTTGGTGTTTAGCACTAATCCTGTCTTCATTCATATACAGATAAAGAGTTTTTTTGTTTGGTTTTGTCAGGTGAAATTGCATATCAGGATTCGTTAATATTTTATTGTGGATGAACAATTTAGAACTGAATTGTTCTATTTATGTACCCAGCCCTAAATGTCAAGAGAATTTATTGCAGCAACCCCCCTTCAAAGATAGCAGTCAGGCACAAACACTCGTTATAGATCAGGCTAGAGACTTTTCCATCCACTATAATAATAATTTTATATACTATATTAAACCAGTTTATTTTCATTGTACCCAAGATTAAATTATTCATTCTATTTTAAAACCACAGTCGCAAATAGACTAAAAGACATCACAGCTCTTAGGCTCAACTCTGGGACTAAAACAATTTTTTTGTTATCCTCTTACTCTGAGTCAGATTATGAGGTAGTGATGTGACGTTCACAAATAGTCCGATTCTTTTGAAAGGCCCTTTACTCTGAACAATAGGACCGGAGTCTCATTTAATGAGACCTATTGTTTTTTTATCACTTAACTTGCTTATAATGCTCAATGAATACTCACATAATCAGTTATTATTTTTAATTATTGTAACATTATATTTATTAATTATATGGAGAAACGTAGAATCCACACTTTCTGACTCTGTAAAAAAAACTCGAAATGCCCTTTGGGAGACTTGTTCCTGCTTTTGTTGTGGCCACTCACATATTTTTATCAGTCATTTCTAATTTCTGGAGAACATCTTAAGACTCATTACTTGTATCGTTCACAAACTAAATGGCCCGAAAAAACATAAAAATCATGCTCTTTTAAACAGACACCTTGGCAAAGCCAGCAAATGGTATTAAATATGTTAATTGTTCACTAAACCATTAAACTTTACAATATGACTGGATTACTTTTTTATCTATTAAAATAGAAAATGTTTTTAATTTTAGATCTTTTGATATCCTGTAACATTAAATGTCTCCTTCTGAAATAAAGACGCAAGCTTTAAAATCTCACATGGTGTAACTTGGAAGACAGCAGTTCCTCTCTATCAACGTTCTGTTCGTAGGTGGCACATGATGGATTTCAGATCGGTGCTCTTTCCATCTCCGCACAGCAGAGATTGCTTGGGGATGCTGGCGGGTCCCTGACAAGCATGGCCTCCTCCATGGCTCACCTTGATCAACATTCAGCGTTGCCCCCTGAATTCATCACAGGCTGTGACAACACGTCCTAATTTAAGCTTTTTTATTTCATATAAGGTGATGTTCCTGCTGTTGGCGGTGATGAAGGAGATTAACTACATTGCCACAAAATTGGAATGTGAACCTTTAATAGAAACTACATGTATTTTTGATAAATACAAGAATTGATGCAGTTATTTATTCTTGTCAGGGTTGAAACAGACTGCTCTCCCTGTAAGGCAGTATTAAAGTCCTGTAGTTTTTAAGAAGTCTAGATTTACCTTTTTTATATGTACACAAATAATCAAGAGCGATGATTGGACAGGAAATACGTTTTGTGTTTCTGTGTGCTGCTGGGACTATTTCAGTAAGAGTGGCAGTTTTTGACAATAGTGATATGAATTATCACTGAGTATTGCAACATTTTCTCAAGGGGTGGCACAACAACATAATAATGAGCTTCTACTCAAAAAATTTATGTATAGTAAATCTCCCAGATATCGATTTGGGAATCTGATTTCCTATTAATAAATGGGGATTTGAAATATGTATTGTCAGACAGTTTACCTATTGGACTAAATGTACACAAATACCTATAAAATTAACCACAATGTAAATCTCCAGTTTATGCTATAAAAAAAAACCACATAAAGCATTACACAGGATACAAAGGATAGTCCATATAGGTTTTCTAAACTAACACATCCAAACTGCACAGGAGACAAACCTGATGAATATCTACATGCACCCTGACACTGGTTGCCTTTTCCATGACGTTTGGATAAGACTTTGTGATGACTTATCAGCATGCCTAGAGTACAGCAACCCAATCTGCCCATCATTCTCCCTGCTGGGTGACATCACAAAATCTGATGTGAAAGTAATTAAAGCCTACATGCTTCTTGCGGTACTAAACATTGCAATGGAAGCAACACTTAAGAACTGGATGAATAAACAGAGATGATTCTAATTTATTTAAAAAACTTATTAAATTATGTGTGTAATATTTGCTTGAAGGAAAATAAACAACAGAATAAATTACTATTGTCATGGTCGCCCATAATTAAACACAACACTTAGTGTTTTGGGTGACATAAACTCATTGGGTGTCCTTGGCCTTGCAGGTTGAATGGTGGCAAGATTCATTGAAATCTCGATTAAAAACATTGAAATTTCCATGAAGTAGAAGGGGATATTTGTGTTAGTAAAAGCAAATAACAATGCCTCAATGTCATGAGTTGCGGTGGAGGTGGTGAGGCAGAACGCAGGACCAAGGTAGGGATGAAGGAATGATAGTTTAAAAATGCACAAATAATCCAAAGTCCAATATCCTGGCAGCACAGCTGAGCGGAAGACAAAGGCTCAACACTGGTAGCAACAGGTAAAAGTGGACAGCAAGACAGAATAGCCGCATACGACTTGAAGACTAGGACCCCACGAAGACGCAGAAACACAGGTGACATTAAATACACAGGAGGTAATCAGGGAACAACACACACCTGGGAATGAGACACAACTGGGAACAATCGAGGGGAAGACAAGACAACATGGAGACTCAGAAAACACAGAAACTTAAAATAAACACACAGAAAAACTCAAACCATGACATTCAATCTCTATCAATTTTCTTGATTAGTTGCTTAAAGTGCATATAAGACAAATGACCCGAAAGCGTACGTTTTTTATCCCTTTAATCATTTATTTTACAGAATAAAATTATTGGTTCTAATTTGCTCATCAACACCAGCTTGTGTTATGTAAATGTTATTGTAGAGATTAACTGTCATAGTTTACCTCATTAAGTGCAACTTGTCAGATGGCTTTGTCATCAGCGGGATGTGTTGTGAATGGGTTTCTGAGACAACTAAATATAAATCACCATGCAAATGCAGTTTGTAATTATGAATGTACATCAAGAAAAGAAGAAAACAATAAATGTTGTTTACTCTCCAAAGACTGTTCAGCAATAAATGATCCCACAGATGTAAACAAGAGGTGACTGCTGAAACATGAGTTTCCATTAGTTACCCACTTAGATTAATGCTGTCACAATTATCGATTGCACAAGATATTTATGAACTGGATATATATATACAGATCTTAGTTTATTCCAGCCCAGTTTAGTCCGCTTCAAAAATGTAACATCAGCTTCAATATCATTTTTGCTTACATATATGTTCATGCTACAGAAGGCTGCTGCAGATCTACAAAGCTCATTGTTCTTTCAGATCTATCTTCTTCTATGACTTCTATGTCCACTGGCCACTGGATCCAGAGCTTTCACTTCCCCTGTCCCCTCAGCTCTGGAATGATCTCCCTCCTCATATATGCTCACTCTGGCTCTTTTTACATCCCGTCTAAAACCTACCTTTATGAAATGACTTTCTCTGTGTTATTCTTAAATCTAGTTGGACATTTGAATATCATTTTGTTCTTCTAAGATCACATTTTTAGGTTATTTTTTACACTTGTCAAATTGCCTTGTTTTACTCCAAGGTGACACTGAGCATGCTAACAGGCTCATATGAATAAACTGCAATATTATTTCATGTGAAAGTACAGTATAAAACATTGTGTCAGTTTTTAAATGGAAGGATTTTTTATGGACTTTTCTCCTTTCTTTTTTTCCCCCAAGTATTAAAAGTGTGTCTTGCGTTTGTGTTTAGTCTCATGTATTCTAAAATGAAATCTGGTGCAATTACATTTAAACAACCTTTAGTCAAAAAAAATGCTTTAAATAAATCCATATGTTATGGTTGTAACATGAGAAAATGCAACAAAAAAAAAAGAAAAGCAAAACAATGTAAATATTTTTTCAAAAAGCTGCAACTCTTTCACTTCTGCCTCTTTTTGATGACTGTTTTCTTTGTTTATGGATGTATTCTCCAAAACCAAGCTTTTGCTGCCAGGAACAACTCTAGTGTTTCAGGAGTATCAATGTTTGGATACCAAAGCAAGAGGACACCTAGTGGGTCTTTCAGAGACGCCAAGGGGTCCTGACAAAATATCAGCATTTGACACCCTGAGATGAGTGTGGGCTCCCTGAAGCCCTGCAGCAGATTTTTTTCAAAAACCAACCTGCTGACTTTTGAGAATGAAAACAGCTTGAAATAGCTCTAAATTTTCTCTGTAAATATCACTGACTTCAAAGACAAATTTCACTCTCCCCTCTGTGTCTTGTCCTCTCTCTCAGTGCACTTTCGCTGCCATTTCCCTCCAGATGACTGCTTTTATTTGATATCAAACTAATGAGATTTCCATTCTCAAAGCATATCCTCGCAGTGCCTGGTCTTAAAGAAGATTCAATTTATGTATATACCCTGGATGATATTTGTTTTGCATATTTACATAAGCCACATCCACCATATCTATATGTTTTCCAAATGCCAATGTTTTATTCATGTAATTCATCATTTTTTTCCTACCCTCTGCCGCTTAAACCACATAAACAGTCTGGAAGAGTGATGTGTATTATTGGAGTATTGAACATATAATTTTGTTTGGAGCTTATGTGGGTGAAAGCTTATACACAGAGTCAGAGTCATACAGAGCATTTACAATTGATATCTCCTCAACCAAATTCACTTAAAAATTATTTTATTGTCCCTACTTAAAGGACTTATCAACTGAACCGTCTCAAATAATACCATGGTACTCCTTCCTAATCTGCAGGTGCTTTGTATTGTAATGTGCTGTATTTGGCAGCAGCAAAGCTCCAAATGCGAAGCTTATCCCCAGCGCTCAACTGACAGTAAATGAGCACAGTGAACTTAAACACAGACGATGACTGACATCCCAGCTGAGAACATGACAGCGAGCACTCAACCACACTGGCAGAACCTCTCACTCAGGAAAACATCAGTTTGGGAGGGACAGAAAATCACATTTAATATTTGTCTTCCTCACGCAAATCAGGCACAAATACCCACTCTCATATAGACTGATGAATAGTATCAGAGAGTGAAGTGCTCAGAGTCCCAAGATAAAATATTATTATAATTGCGGGAACATGTCCAAGCTGTTCTTCTTTCAGTTTGTCTTCCTACATGTCACTTTTCCTTGACACATATGCACACACATCTTTTTTAATGCACAAACATGCACACAAGCACTGAATTATGAATGAATTCAGAGACACTGTGATGATACACATTTTGTCATGTCATCCTTTATAGCGTTGTCCTTATGCTGCCTACAGTTCACATTTTGTCATTTGACATTTACGGAGAGGCTTATGGCAGTCCTAAGTGCTGTTGCGATGCTATGACTGACATTGAATTCAAACTGGATGAATGCTGGCAGTACCTGAAGGCCTGCACAGCTCTCACTCACAAATTTGCGCTCGTCCAAGCGGCTCTTCTGGGAAGGAAAAATTATGCTTTTTTATGCATAGTCATGGGAATTCCTTAATTTCCTGGAAAAATACATTAAAAAGGCCAAACAGCTGAATTTAGAGGAATGAAAACCCTAACCATCTGTGCAAACTTTTATATCTAAGAATACAGTGATCTTATCAATCACAGAGAACTCCAGACATGAGGCAAGTGTTGAAGACCTTTAAACTTACTTATGCACTTCCCTTGTAAACTTTGCTATACAGAAATAGCTAAGCCTCCAGCTTACAGTCAATCAAAAGCCTACATAACAAGGAGGTGATTCATAGACAACTGGCAAAATGTGCCATACTGTATGTACAGTCTTCTGCTTTGTCACTGAGTCACTAAAATACTGAGAGTCTTTACAGTGAGAGGCAGAAAAGTGTCAGTGTTCTGTGCAGTGCAAAGAGTTGGTGGAGAAGAAGCAGGGTCTTCCATTTGGCTTTCGAATTCTCTATTTGTAAAGTTTTGCAATGCTGCTGTACTCTGAAGGCATTGGTGACTGCTTATTCTGTTGACTGCACTAGATTGAACTTGGAGGTTAACTAATCTACTAAATAATTCACTGGTTTATTACCAAATGCACAATAATGCACCAAATACACAATAATGCATGGTTAATATTAGTTGCTAAAGTGTTATTTCAGAAATTTGCACTTGAGAATTTCTGTAGGCATTAAGTCAGTTACTGCAAAAGATTGCTGAGGTATTGCTGATCTCCGTCCCTGTCTTATAGCTTTTTTCCTCTTGTCTCTGTGCTTAGTTAAATCAAATCAAATGTCAAATATTTGGCAAATTATAATTCAATTTTGTTTAAAGACTGGTAGATATGTCTAGCAAGTCAACACAGCTTGCTAACATGCAGGCGTTTCTTAAGAAATCAGGATTAGCTATATTCTCAAAAAGTTGTGCTCACCAACAAGAAATTTGTCTTTGATTCCACTTTCCTATTTTTTACATATAAATATGTATAGAAGTTGTTGGGATCTTGTTAGCATGCATCTCTGCTGTGTTTTAACAAGAAAATGTTAAATGAGAGCAAATGTAATTGGTATTAATGTGAGTGTTAAGTGTTCATCAGAGAGACAACACATCCGTGGGCAGCAGTGGGTTGGGATTGAAATGATTTGGTTTGAAGAGGCCTTTAATCCAATCAGACAACAAATACATGTTGAACAATATTTAAAACAAAATAACTTTATTTGCAGAATGAAGAGGTTAATATAAGGCTAAGGAAAGATGTAATGCCAACCCAATCCTGAACACGGCACCTAATTCTTTTTTAAATAGTTCCTGCTCCACTGTCCTCTCTTGCCGTCCCTATACATCCATCTTCCTCCTCCTCACTTTTACTGGCATTATCCTTTCCCTCCTTTACAACTCTACTGGCATGTTTGATTCACGCAACATATTTTTATCAGTACTGAGATGTGAAATTGGCTGTAGATTTAAACCCACTTGGACTGACAGAAATGAGTCTTTTTCTGGTCAGCCAATAAGGATTGATTTTTAATCAAATTGACACATTTTAAGTAAGTTGCACTAATTTTTGTCTTTATAAAACAAAGTGAACTATCAGAAGACATGGCTCCCAAAAACAATCACTGATTGTAAAAACTTTACACTGGACCTCAAGGTGTTTGGGTTCTGTGCCTCTCCTCTGTTCCCTCAGAACTCTGGCACATTGATTTCTAACTAAAACGCCAAATTTACTTTCACCTGGCAAAAGGAAGAGAAAATCAAAACCACAATATTCAAATAGGCACAAAGTCAATGTTATAAACAAAGCAAAAATGAACCATTAAAGGACAAATAGTCACATCAAAGAACGTGTTATTAATTAAAAACAATTGCTCTTTGAAAATTCAGATTTTGATTTTATCGATATCCATGTCTCATTTTGAGATATGGTTGAAAATTAACAATCTACATGTATACAACAGGTATAATAAATTTAACAAGACATTTTTTCCCAGTTTAAATATTCCCAACGGGACCATTGAAATAAAATGTTACTTTGATATGTTCAATACTTGATTTAACCAATTTTACAGCGGGTTATTTCTCTGTTGTTGGTTCAAACACTTTCCACTTTATCTTTGAAGTTTTTTGTGCTACTTCTGTAAACCCAGAAACAAGTCTAAGTTAGGAATAGAGTGACTTTTGATGAGGTAGAGTATGACAGTGCATAAAGTCAGACTAAACGCTGAAAACACAGACTGATGACAGTACGAGCAGAAGACCTGAAAGGAGGTGAGAACAGAGCAGCTGTCTCCATGACAGAGTGCTTAAATTTGAAGTAATTACATTTTCAAACATCCATCCTTTTTAGCTCCGGCTGGCACTCAGTGTAAGTCACTGTGTGGGTTTGTCTGGCACATAAATTTTACTTACTGCACGTGTGCAATGGGAAAACGTCTACACCTTTTGTGTGTGGAACCATCAGCTCAATTTCAGATCATCATTAATAACAGGGTTGAATCTGACAAGAAAAATCAATAAAAGAACAGATATTGTGGTGACTCTGCTGAATGGAGGTAAGTAACATGAAAATGTATCTTCTGCTAATCTCAGCCACCTAAAGTTTTCTTATTTTCTCCTATTCTGTCTAGCTTGGTGGTTATGTATTAATGGTAAACAATGGCTGTGCTCCAGAAAAAGTTAAAAAGGAATTTTGGACTTGTAAAGCAAAATTACAATATTAGGCAGGAGACAGACGAGTTAGGAAAAACTAATAATATGTCACAATAATCTGATTAATAATGAGTGACAGAAAAGAGGGAACTTAAATGTTGAGAAAGGTTGATTGGAACTGGTGGATCTATTTTAATGTGCCCCATTTTGGTTTTATTTTCTTTCTCCCTTAATAAGGTAAAGCTTATTTTAAAAACTGCATTTTGTGTTTGTGTTGTCTCTGATTAATATTTAAATCAAGTTGATATTGTCAAGCAATCAAGTGCAACAAACATGGAAAGAAATAGGAAACCAGGAAGGGGGCAAAAACTTTTCCACACCACTGTAGCTGTGGTGGGAGCATGAATGAGCAGCTGGGCTGGCTAATAAACACACAATTATACAAGCCTTACAGGGAAAAACAAAACAGAACATGACTAATGACCAAGAGTGGCTCTACAACCGAAAGCTAAAGTGACAACAAAATATAATGGATATGGGATCGTGATATGAATTGTGCAGAGGGAGAAAAACTTCTCCTGGTTTTTCCCAGCCGATCAACAGGAAGTTATTTTTCCAGTGAATGGAAAAGTTACAGCTGTATATAGTCACTTAATCAATTCCCCTTATCATTTAATAATATACTTAAAATGCTAAAGATTTTAGTAAATTAAAACATTGTAATTTGCACTTGCTTATATATCAAGAATACATGAGAGACAATTCAGGTATTTGCAGGGGGCTGTGGCCCCGAACTCCTTAAAAATACTTGTGGTCCACTTTAGTTAAACATTGTAATCTTAAATGACAATATGATATGATTTTATATCAGTTTATGTTTGTTTTATTGTGCAAAGTTAATAATTGATGTATTTTTTCGAAAATAAGTGAAACCTTTCTGGTGTAAAACCAGCGTGGATCCTAGGAAAGCCTAAATTTAAATATCAAACCTCCCATCCACATACTCGTTATCTCCAAATAGAGTTTTAGATTTGATCAAGCCAGCTTTCACAAATAAAGTTTTGCTATGTTAAACCTGCTTCAGTATTTGCCCACCAGGTGGTTGGGGAGCACAGAAAAAAGTTTGTAAAGCATCACAGGAAGCACAGAATCATAAAAGCAAATGTAACCTAACAAAACGCAAGAGGCCGAACAAATGCTGTAAAACAAACACTGTAAATGGCTTAAAAAAGTGATTTAAGGTAACATAACTGATGAGGTAAAGATTATAATTGCACAGTGGTTAGGAATGGTCTTACACCAGGTGTGTTGAGTGTAAATGGATACACATTAGCCCATAAATTTGAAAATTGAGCTTGAGAACTATTTTCACATCTTCATGCTTGGCGAATATTTGCATTAAGAAGGGTTTCTTTCATCCTGCCAAATGGACCCAGTCTCCAGCTTTCCAGCCTTTGCAGATGGTCAGTATGGTACCCAACTGACTCTGCAAAGGGGGCGTTCATTGAAATGAATTTCTATTACAGAAAACTGACTGGCTCGAATAAATCATAATAAAAATGGAACTTGTGGCCTGTCATCTCTCAAAGATCGGCTACCTTGGGACACTGCTGAAACCTCTCCTATCATATGCCCCAGTGAAGCAGAGACGATGGGAAAGAGCATGGAGAGGATTTCTGTGCCAGAGGGAAAGATTTTGAAAGAGATTAAAATACAGTTCACTTTTTAAAGTCATCCTCTTTTTAGGAGTGGAGGCTTCCAGATACAGCTACAGTTTTTTGTCTCCTGTCTGAATGTTACTTTATCGCTGTGACCATCGCTTCTGAATTATGCTGATAAATCATACACGTCACATGGGAAAAGATAGACTGGTGGTTTGAAAGAGCTATTTCATGTTTAGTCAGACCCCGGAGGTGTGCATGACAGCTTTTGGGAATATTTCTTGTTTCCAACAGAAATTAAGCATATTTGCTTATGAAAATGCAACTGTCAGATTTTGTTTTATTTTTTAATTAAAATTCAAGTTACAAAAACAATTAAATAATCAAATCTGCTGTATTGTATAATCAAATGTTGTCAGTCTTTATTGACAAGATGAATATAAGTCAAAAAATTTTGTCATATTTGTATTAGTTTTTAAAAACTGTCTTTTATTAGTTTAATGCCAATTCTATAAACGTATTTCTGGTTTTCTTAGTTCAATAGTTGTACTAGTTCCACTGCAGAAAGGTCATAGGTTTAGATCCTAGGAGGAGCCATTCTGTGTGGAGTTTGCCTCAAGTTTCACTGATTACTCTGAATAATCTCACATTCCCAAACCAATACCACGTTAGGTTACTTGGAGATTCTACATCACCATTTTCTGAGTCTGTGTGAATGGTTAGTTTTCATGAAGACTAATTAGCTCGAACTGAGATAGGTTCATGTAAATGCAAACAAAGGTTAGCAAGAGTTTTTGATCTGTGATCATGTTTGCTTGTTAAAACAGCTTGTTAAGTATTACAGAAAACCCAAAAGCTCTAGAAGGGTTGAATGTTAAAAGCCCTTTGATGTAAACAAGTGGTTGACTGATTACAGCTAAACAAGAGGAAGTTGGTTAAATTTAGTTCGACATTTAAATGGAAGCAAATGTAGAGATGCAAGAGCTGAGAAGTGATGATTTGAGCATAAATCGGGTTTGATCAGTAGTGTGGCAGCATGAAGTAATTGCAAATAGAAGAAAAAATATATACTCGCAAAAATAAAGAGAATTGCTTTCATGATAATTATACATTTTTGCTTCGGTGTTATCTGCACTCTTGCAGGGATCAAAAATATATTATGAAAACAGATCAAAGGAACTGAGGTTAATGATGTTCCACCTTTTAATTCTTAATGGGTAAATAGAAGGATTTAATAGCCTTAAAATCTTATAGTTTATAACTAAAGCAAATAAACCATGCATAAAAATTGTTTATAAAATATAGTTTTCAGAAAATGATAAAGAAATTAAGAATTTTACATGTATTTCAGTATTAACGTCTTTAAAAGATTGCTTGTTGTAAAACATAAGCCCAAAAGATTGCAAGAAACATTCAGAGTGACAGTTTCTTTGAAGCACACAGTGATGTACTAAATTTAATGGCTGTATTATCAATAAATCATTTCTTCAAGAACACTGACCTAAGATGAAGAGATGAAAATAGCATACAGCCATCTCTGAATATGTGGGGTTAGAAAAAGGGCAAAGCAGATGAAAAAGTAGATTACATCTGGAAATATTTCAGTCTGAACTTTAAATGAACGTTGTTCCATTTATACCCTCGCATGTTGAAATTTTTGGAGAAAGTATTACAAAACCAGTCTGGTTAAAATGAAAGAAATATAATTTACGCTGTATTTGAAAAGGCAGCTTTACAGATTTTTTTTGTGGTTTGTTTTTTTGTTGCTTAAATTCTTTAGATCAAACATTTTTATATCAAAAAAATATAAAAATATATATAAAGTATATATACTTTATATATATATACACTATTCAAGCTGAGCTCGAGCAAAAAGCATCTATTCTATAAAACTAATAAGTGGTAGTGCAGCAGCAACTGCCACCCAGTATCTCACTTTGGAGAGGATTTTGGGGCTAGTACATGTTCACCATCACAGTTCAAGTGGTCTGTTCCAGGTCATTCCACAATGTCGCATTTCCTTCAACATTTTCTGAAGAACAGAAATCATAAATTCATTAATTAGAGTCAGTTGTTTAAGGCCCTGAAAAACTAAAGCATTGCACTGCCACCTCCATGCTTGACTGTTTATTTAATCTTCATTTTCTGAAATGCTGCTTTAGTTGTATGACACTCCTTGCAAAAATGTATCACATGTTCTTAATTAATCAGATGGTTATTTGTTTATTTATTTTAAATGTCTCAAGAATCATAAAAATGTTTTTGGGGAAAATGTGATGGGGCCTCTGTTCATTTTGCATAGCAGTTGTTTTTGCATTGGAACTGTCCTCTGGATCCCATTTTCACTCAGTTGCTTGCTGAATCATGAAACGTGCCTAACTGAGCCAGGTTAGGTGTGTACTGCTTTAGCTGTTGCTCAGGGGGTTTTGTGACCTCCAGGATGAGTCATCACTGTGCTTTTAGAGGAATCTTGCTAGGTCAGCCACTCCTGGGAAGGGTCACCATTATCTGCTTTCTCTATTTGTGGATAAGCACTCAGAACAGTGGTTCACTGGAGCATCAATCTTAAGATTTTAATATATTTTATCTGATATTCAAATTAGTTTGATTGATGTATAGTTTCTTAAACATATACATCTGACAAAAAAGCAAAAACTGAAGAAATCAATGAGGGTATGAGGGCTATTCTGATTGACTCAAAGTTGTTTTGATGTTATGAAAGCATAGAAGAGCTCTCAGCCAATGGAAAATTATTTGATCTTACAAAAATGGCATTTATACATTGTTGCCATATTTACAATGCCATAAAGGCCTCCAAAACAGACCTTACATGTTATAAATACTGACTTCACAGTTCATCCTTTGAAAACAAAATACAGCTGAAAGAAACTTTCCGAGTCAGATGAGAAAAACATGAGTTGCTCAGTCAAATAAAGCAGAGAAATATTTAACAACACTGCTCCTTTATTGACTGTTATGTGCTCTTAGTATCATGTTGTGCAGCTATTTTCTTTGAGCACAACTGGTATATTACAGCTATAAACATAAAGAGTCTTACAACTGTCTTAGTAAACACTTTCATCTATTCTTGAGAAAAATTAGCTCTTTACCAGATGTGTAAAACCATGCTGCTAGTCTCATGAGGGATCTATGAATGGATTCAAACGCTTCGTCTTAAAGCAGCAGAGACTGGTTCTTGGAAAACGAACCAAAAATCTTGCTCTTGTAACCCAATGAAATATCATCAGTAGTGATTTTTGTTTTTCAACAATTCCACACCTACCATACAGTCTCAGATAAGAATAATTACATTGCTTTCCCAGTTTGCGATACCTGAAAATGTGGAACCTAATGTAATCCTAGAATATGACAGAAGTAGAGAACAAGTTCTAGACACTGTTTTTATGTTGTATTACTTACTCAAGTTATCTCATTAAGCAGTGAATATATTTTGAGCTCATATTTAAATTTTGCTCATGATTTTTGAAAGTTAAAACTTAAAATACGGGAAGTTTCCAAGAGATGACAAGTTACCAGAAAGAAACAAAAAAACCAAGAAAACCTACAGAAATACCTTGAGAAAAGCGAAGAAATGCAGATTTAAACAAAAAAAAAAAATGCCTGTCATTCTGATGGGTAGAGTGAGCTAACTAGGCAAAAATACCAGCTATATAAAGGCAAGCTCATGGCAATTGTCAAAGATGTTGTAGAGCTGAATTGTCATGGCACTTGTTATTTGTATTCAACAGTGACATTCTGTTACAGAGGGTGTGGTGGTGAGTTATAAAGTAACTTAGGGTTACATAATGCTACTTTTGTACTGTTCAACACCTCAAAAGACCTGTGGGAAACAGAGTAAGCCCTCTTGCTGCTACTGCAGCAGCTCTCTGCCATAAGCCTATTTAATACCAACTCCTTCAAACACAGTGCTAGTATAAGTCAAAGGTTAATGAAAGGGCACCTGGTTGGGAGAATGAAGACATGGTAGCAGCGAGAGCAAAAGGGATTAGCCCTGTTCTTATATCAAAGGGATCCCCAGCCAGAAGGGCTCAATCTGGATTTTATGTGGAAATCTGACTCCATTGCAGAGATATTGGTTCCAAAGGCTTGAATCCTCATTTTCTCTCATATCCTTCACTCTCATACATAACAATGTGCAAACTTGTGGTTGAAACAGAGTATGATGCATAAGACTATGAGGTGTCTAAAGGTGGGGTCATGTCCCTCCAGAAGAAAGTTTTGAAGCAAAAGGATAATATTGGGAAAAGGTAGATCAATTCTGATTAATATTTTTACTGTTCAGTGAGTAAACAATTTTCTCCTATGAGGAACACATTAGATTATTCAAGTTACAATTCAGACTGAAAACAACCATTGTTCTGTAAGTCTCTTCATATATACACTGGATGCTAACAAACATACATAATCCAGGCTGTGTAACCTCTTACCATCTCTCTACATTCATCCTTTTGTGAAGAGGAACAGTTCCTGCCTTCCATCCTTGGAATGACCTTAACTCGATTAGACACCTCTTCATTCAAACTGAAAGACTGGCAATGGAACCAAATGCTACAGAAACAGAAGGCAGTTCTGTGAGACGAGAAATAACAAGTTAGACCTGAAGTGACGAACTCTATTCTTCTTTCTAACGTGGGGCTATCTAGCAGGGGAGAATGTGACTTATCACAAAGGTTGTCCAAAAACAATCTTCACTCATCATTTTGTTTTTAGAAAACAGAATAGGCCTTTGAGAAACCTTCAATTTCCAGGTATATAGATTTCAAGATTTCTGATTCTTTTTCATTCTCTGTTGAGCAAAGTATTCATTAGAATTCTTTGTTTTTGTGAGTTGCTTCAATTTAGTATGCACAATTTCTTCAGTTTTAGTTTGTAGATATTGTTTGGCTGACAGTACATTTTATTGTATTTTTTTTCTGAATCTGTGGAATACAGAAACCTAGAATTTAATAGGATGCACATAGCTTGCTCCATATAATTTATAGATTTTCTTTTCTTTTGCTGCTCACCTGCTGAGTTTCTTTTGTTGGTTTATAGCTGGAGGCAGATGCTTCATCATCTGCTTGTAAAAATCATCATGTACTTATTATTTTAAATACTCAGCGTCTTTTCCATTGTACTCAATAGGACTGTACTGTGGAGTACAGGGTTCACTGCCAAACACAGTAGTGAGCTCAGCACATTTTTTAAAGTATCCTTACACAGGATCAGACTCGTTTAACTTCTAGGGGATTTTCATCTAATTTTAAATACAAAAAGAATGCTTCCGTGGTTTAAAAAAATGTCCACACAGTGGTTTAATATTGACCCTGTTTTACATGGAAAACTTGCACCAAAATGCTTTTTTTTAATTATTTGGTTAACATGTATCTAATCTTGCTTTTTTTTAATTTCAATTTAAAATGTCACAGATCGAGATTTCAGAAAAATATCCCAGTAATATTTTTCCTCTTTTCTTTGTGTTTACTTAATAAGTTTCACTTTGGGTATTCTACTCATACCTATGATGCATAGCAGTTATGCTACATAGCTGAGCATGAGATTTTGTGTGAAGGCTAACTGAACACAATAATGAAGATAGACATGTTTGCATGAGTCTATGATGTATGACATGTCTGTAAAGTCACAAAAACATATTTTTTAGTCACTTTAAAAATCAAACAGATCCAATGTATGTCAAAATACATCGTCAGTTGAATAGAATTATAGAGGCTGATTGAAATTCAGTTTCATGCATTTCAAGTCCACCCTTCTTATAAATTCAGTCATGTTCAGTTTATCATGGCATTCTCGTCTAAGATAAGCAGTCCATCTGTAGAGTCAGAAACTTTACAGCAATCCCTCCTCCAGGACAACCAACAGTAGACTCGACTGAATCAAGTTACTAACTTTGTAGAAATCCCACACTGAACATACATGTTCTTATTTGACTGGGACCAATACTCTCTCACTTCCATTTATTGGTTTTGCATGTTTAGTTTTGCTTACATTTCATATAAGCTCATCAGAAATGTTTAAATCTTTGTTAGAGTTACTTATAATACACATTTTTATTTACACATATTGGCAGTTTTGGTTTATATGTTGCTTTTTCTGCAGCTCAATATAAACATGAACAGTGAAACAAAGGATTTCTAATAATAGTTCCCATTAACTTTAGTAATTTATTATTTGTAGTAAACCAAATGCATACGTCTTACAAATTTAGATTTAAAGTAATCTTAAAATTTTACCAACATGTTTCTTCTGACTGGAAGTGTTATTAATGTGCCTGTGTTTTATTAATTATGAAACTTTCCCACCTGAATTTAATTTTAAATTGAAAGTTAGATTACAACAGATCAAAAAGAAAACTACTTTTGGCAACAGAAATGAGGCCTTAATGAAAAGCATGTTTATTACATAGCTAAAGAAAAGTAAAATGTAGTGTTAATCTGTCCAATAAGAGTGATTGTTATTTAATAAAAATGACTTAACATCGTGAACTGACTTGAGACCCTGTCTGTGTACAATAAACCCCAGCTATGAACCACTTGTATAGAAGACATAACTCTTTACTATATCTTGAGGCCCCTCTTGACAGTGTCCGAGGATTGACTGCAGAGGACCTTACGTCCTGGGAACTATTGTATGCTGACTGGGACACATTCCTATGTCAGAGCTGTTTCTTGAGTAATAATAAAAACAAGAAATAACTCCAGTTTGTATTGTCTGACTGGTAACCAAAACAGGCTGTGTTCATAGTTCTTGGAGATTTCTTATACTTTCTCTTTTGTGTCATTTTTTTAGATGGGTCTGTCTGAAATCCTCCTTTGTTCAACTTAGTCAACACAGTTGTCCAACATTCTCACAGGCATTTAAAGGTGGCCAAACCCTAATACACAACATTCCCACTGACCAACATTATGAGTTGTTTTTTAATTACATTTCTGTGGCTTAACATTGTTCACTTCTTGTGACTCACCCATGTGGTCACCCTGTGGTGCTATATAATTTTTTTTTTTTACTTTCAACCATGAATCCCTGGCTTATATGTATTTTTTCAAAGTTACTTTGTTTGGTATTTTATTTATTTATTTTATATTTTAAAGGTCTTTGTAAAAATGTTATCTGAAATGTTAAATGCTCTGAATCAACATCATCATATCCTGTGGCTTTTGACTAAGTAGTGTGATGATAAATGAAAGCTCTAAATCCTTCTGCTATTTTGGAAAAACACTGCTACATTTCCTTCACATCCACACTCTGACCCACAATAGCATGTTTGACATTGGCTCTGATTATCTTTGCATATGGAGTGGTCTAAAGAAAATGTGTTTCTGTGTGAAGGCTGAAGGGAATTGTTTTGGCAGAGATGGATCGGCTTCTCTGTAGCCATCTTTATAAATTGGATATGGCAGCATAATTCAGAGCTACTTAAACACCTCGCAGTCACTCCCTGTGGTCCCACAGTGTGTCAGCTTTTCTCCAATATGTTCCTCAGAGATAGGCCTTCTGGATTTTCATAAAAGAGCCCAGTTGCTATGAAAGGATTTTAATGGATTTACAGGAAGTCATTAACATTAGGCGCCAGTGTTTGTCTAAGGTGCTATTATCATGGGATGTCAACAGAATAAATAATGTCATTCCTATTTATCTCTCTGCTCGATGCCTTGTAAAATTCTGTGACACACACTGTGGTGTGTTACTTTCTTTAATCTTTTTCAGATGTATTGGGTGTATTGGGACAGTTGAAATAAACCTTTTTCATAAGAAGACATTGACAAATTACTTGTGTGAGACTGGTGCTTAATCAAAGTGAATTGTTCATTAATCTGAAGTGGCTTGATTTGCTGTATATTTATGCAGTACTGAAAGGTGTATAAACTAAAATGGGTTAGAATTTTTAGAAATAAATTTATCTGAATGGCAAACACAAAGGGAATGACAACAACACACTAAAGAATAATCTTAATTTCATTTGTGAGACATTAGTGAAGTTAATCAATTGGTGCCTTCTTCCCAGCACCCCGGTTAGGATGAAAGTGTGATCCATTTATAATGGGAACACACGCCCCAGCCCCCTTTCCTAATGAGAACCACCAAGCTAGTCTGCCACTCAAATAGTGTTGTACTAGTCCTTCATGCAACAATTAAGAGGAATGCCAATCATGTCCATAGCCTTCAAAATTTCATGTCAAATCTCATCCGTACCTAGTGACCTGCCACCAGGGACCTTTTAAACTACACTGGCAACCTCTGCGGTAGTGATGGAATCATATTCTCATGAGTCTTCAGGTTCACCCTCCTCAGTGGATGACCATGACCAACCTTTAACTGTGGGTTGACCGTCTTTTATTTTGTCTGTTTGAGACAGCAAAAAGAAACAGTACTACATCTGGTCCAACACACCTCCCTCCTGCTAGCTCGGTGTAGCATTCAACCTCCTCCTGCATGGGTCAGGCTATGTAGCTACGCTGCGTGAGGTGCGTTCGAGTGCAATAGGATAAACTCACTGCTCAGTTCAAATAGGTACTAATAAAAAAAATTAATTTACATAACAAATAATGACTGATTTGGTGGAATTTGAAATACTGTTACACATAATATTTAATGGTGAGTAGTCAGGCTGTCACAACAGGAGGCAACGCTCGATCAAGAGTACCCCTGACCCCCAATACCTCCCTCCAAGAGGGTGCCACAGTCTCTCAAATATGGGTGAGGTTTGATCAGCCATATCATTGGAATCTTTGAGTCCCTCTTTGTTTGAATTTGAAGCTTAATATAAAGTATCTTTCTCCAAGATCAGTTTGCCTTGGGAGATTACCAGGAGCTAAAGCTCCCAACACCCTAACCCCAAAGATCAGAGGGGTACACCAGCCCACCACCATGTTGAGGCGGGAATAAAAATAACTATAACCCATTTTCTTCAACACCATAGAAATGCTATTTCAGAAATTATTCTATTCTTTAACAAAATATGGTTATATGGTATTGAATTGTTTTTTAACTGAATTACAGATAGCATCTCTCACAAAAAACCCAAATATATTGAACCTGCATTGTCATAGGCCTGTAATATACAGTCCAAAATAATTTAATCAAACCAACACAACTGTCTTAATGTAAAACCCCAACACAAGAAAAACAACATCTTGATAGTTTACAGTTTAGCTTGGTTATAGTCTGCAAAAGTTACTCTTGAAGGGTTGTATTGCTGTTTTTTTGTTTGTTTCTACAGCATAATTGAAATAGTTGTTTATCTGTGTTTTCATACTGGATTGTTACCCTTGAAATGGCTATATTTATACTTTAGTGTCAGAGATTAAAAGTCCTTCCTACCAAAGTCCGCAAAAACTTTCTAACACAGTATTTCTCTAATAATGAGCAAAAGGTTAAAACAACCAGTGAACAATGAATGAATAACAAAACATTAAAATTATCTTAATTTTGGCCAATATTATGTGGCTTAGTGCTTTCTCAAAATCTGTAATGTTAGAGTTTAAGGATTTCTTGTTTTTTTTTTTTTTCAGCTCTTTAAAGCATTTTTGTCCTTGCTGTCACACTCAGTTTTAAGCCCTTTCATCCCTAATCCTTAACAACAGTGTTAAAATAAATATTCCCTGTTTTGAAGTGATTTTTCAGCAGCCGGGAATTCTATCTTTTTTTTTCTAAGAAAATATTGGTCACAAAGTTTGGAAGACTTAAGATTTTCTGGAAACTCAAAACAGAAGTACATGCAATATATTTCATGTGATTTCCAGACGTGATATATATAGGACCTGTGACAGTCATGAATTCAGAAATTTGGTTTAAATTATTTAAATGCTGTTTAAAGTGTTGACTTAAATGGCACATGTGTTCATAATAAAATGCTTCCTTAAATTAGGTGAACATTAAAATGTAGCTGTCAGTTATGACAAGAAATAGGGAATGCCACATAAGAAGAACATGTAAAAGATTTGGCTACTTTTGATTCAGTGATGTTTCTCATGATGTTGAAGACGGGCAGTGTGGTTTTGGGGAGGTCTGGTGCCTATCTAGTCATTGGGTAAACCACAAGACTGTTTTGTGGCAGTGTGATAGTGCTGGACTATAGAAAAGGAGACAGAGCACAAGCATATTAAAACTACATACTTCAGACTTGTCTTAGAAAAAAAGTCCAATAATGACACCACATGCATCCCTCCTCACTTTATTCTTGACTGTAATACCTTTGGCCTTGCTTTAGACATAAGAATACAAACTTAAGACTCATACTCTAATCAAAAAGTAATAGGATAAACTGAGTTTTTAGAATCGCAATTTTATTGATGTTGGAGATACATCTATAACAGCACATATGCAGTCTTTAATTTACTTAAAGTGTGCTAAATGGATTTTATGAAGGAGGTTTATTGTACTGCTTTACATCTTTTAAGACCAATTGTATTCGAGATGGATTTATTTTTTTTGGTTGTTTCATGGATGTTTCTGCTCATTTTCCCAAATCAATTTAATCGTTCAGTATCTGGCAATATCACCGTGTGTTTTTGTCAGTAAAATAATAGTAACAAAATAAAACTCTTGCTAAATCCATTCCGCACTGGAAGGATAGTAAAGGGAAGGTTAATTGACTTCAATTACAAACATATCCTCAGTGGACTGCTTTTTTGGTAACACTTTCATTTCCACTTTGCTGTATGATCGAAAAAAGCAATGAGGTATGGTATATGAATCTGAAGAGCTATTTTGGATTATAAAATATAGTTTATGTAAGCACAGGCAACAGGGGGGAATAAAAACTAAATCAAGTTTCAAGTTCTAAAAAACAAGACAATCAATATGCTAACAGTTGAATAATATCATGACAAGCAAAAAAACAAGTGGTGGAGCTGGAAGCTTAGTTCAGAATGATTAGCTGGTGAATCATAGACACAAATTAGTTTATGGTTCAACACAGAGTTGAGTCAATGCCAGAAGGAAGTTGCAAAGGACAATTTATTCGATACTACCAAAGTGCACCAAATAAATTGGGCAGTGAAAATTCTGGTAAAATAAATAAGGCACTCCCAGATTAATGAAGTCTTTTTTCACCAAAATTTATATCACCATGATTTCTAAATTTTAAAGAAACATAATTATTTTGCTAAGCATTATACTTTGATTCTTTTTGTTTGATTATGTTGCCAGGCACTTGAACTAGTGCCTGGCAACAGGTAGTAATATGTCCAAATCCTTCTAATTTGGACTTAATTAGATGCCAGGAATCACATTCAGCTTTTAATTATACTGCAAAAAACTTTTACTACAACAAATTACTTAATTATATTCCTGGGTAGGGTTTCAGTAGAAAATCCTGGTATTTTTTATTTTTCTTGTCAGATGCTCATAGATGTGGTTTACACACAGCACGTGTTCACAAAGTTTTGCAGCATTTCTCAACCAGAGCTGTGGGGTTGAACACCTGATATACTGCCCTTGCAAAGTCATTTTTTCAGGGACTAAAGTTATCAGGTTTTTTTTGCTTGGTGCCACAAAATGTTCTAAAATCAGCTTGATGGCTTAAAGTATAGGCAGTTTCTCACTGACCCCCTACAGAACATAAAGGGGTGAATGGAGAACAGGTATTAGCCCCATAGATCATGTAAAATTAGCAGCAGGAACCGCTGTCAGCTCAGACATTGGCACTTAATCTTAGGCTTTTGGCAGACTGTTGCCTTAACAGGTCAAATGATATCTATAAATCAAGGATCCCCTGGTGGAGAGTGAGAGGCAGCCATAGAGAGGAGGGGTGCTGCACACTGCTGGCGCTGAAACTCAAAGGAATTAAAGCCTGGTCATGAAGCCTAACCCAGGGAAATAATCCAGTCTATTTCATAAAGGATTAAAACCTTTAAAGAAGATTGATTGCCTCTTTTTGCGTTTCAATGCGATGTAATCCAAGATTATGCAGATCACATGGGGTTAGATTTAAAAGACATTTGCACACGATTCATGATGAGAGGGGGATCGCTTCTTGAGATTGCCTGGTTGGTTTGTCACAGTTGTGCTTGAAGGAAATATTTTTGTTTCCTCTGTACTCATTTCACATTGCATTTGTCAAAGACAGGTAGTATTTTATTTTGCAGTCTTACCAAGGTCAAACTGTCTCTTATCAGAGAACACAGATCAAACTCCCCAGAAATTGCAGAACAGTAAGCGCCAACACCCTCTTCATATCTGAAGTCAGACAACATCTAAATGGCAACAGGTCTCACAAATATAGCACCAAAACCCCAATCACCGTTAAAAATAACGGTGATTGGACACAAGAAAATAATGATTTAATAATTAGTCTTTGCAATTAGTAAAAAAAAAAATCTAAGCAATATTTGACACAATAGTTCATTATTTAATTATTTTTGACTTAATTTTAATTAACAGATAAATATGTACATTATATAATAAAGATGGCAGTTTTGAAATGTCCCAAAAAAATTGTCAGTCTCGTTAGTTGGAGACCATATTGTAGTGCCAAAAGATGCCATAGTCGCTTATTTTTGAAACTGCACATCTCCTCAAGTCAAAAAAAACTTTAACCAATAATTTAGCGCAGCAGAAATAAAAAAAAATAATAAAAAAATAACATGAAAGAACTTAGTTACTTTTTATTACTTGACAAGTTAACAAGACTCTCCTAGTGCCACGATGCTTCGTTTGCATGGTGGGGAAAGTAAAGCACTGAGACAGGGTGACTGGAATATCAGGTGAAGAGAGCCAATAATGATATGTAATCACAGAGTGCAGCAGCAGCAGAAGCAGGGGAACGGAAGGTAGTGATGGAAATAGAAGTTTCTAGCATGTGTGTGTCGATGTGTTTGTGCAAAGCTGCCCCCAAGTTAAATGCTCCACCACCCTCGGAACTAATTTAAAGTCCTCGTTTAGAGGCTGTCACACGAGGGGCCGTGATGACCACTGATCTCTGCACATTTAACGGCAAAGGCAGCTGTCAGGGGCTTGACAGACAGGCCCCACCACTGACTGATTACATACAGAGCAAGAGTGAACTGTGATCTGGTGAACTTTATTTTCCCTGGCAGGTCCAACGTGGGGTGAATGCCTCAGCTTGGTGGCTATTCGCAGATCTGCTTCATCGTAGGCAGACTCTCCTATCTGCACCATTTACACCACATGCACATACTCAGCAAAGTTATCATTTATTAAGTTTGAAGACAGCAATTCCCTGACACCTTTGATGATAAAAAAATAAACACTTGCAGACAATTTTATTGCATTTGAGAAAAAAAAAGTGCAAGAAGTCAGTCATTCTGAGGACCGGGCATGCAGAGCTTCATCGTAATGCCGTTGGTGCTTTTAATAAATTCATTCTGTGAAGGCGAAATATTTTATGCTGGCATTATCATCACATATCTACTCGAGCAAGCGTTGCTGCTCCAGAAAACTAAGTGTAACTGCAAATTGTGTATTTCTAATTCTAGTTGGGACAAAATATTTCACTGTTGAGAAAACATAGAGCAAGAGCATCTGTACTGTCTAGAACACCACAGTTGAGTAGCTATGCTACAAATAAAATGTTGTTTTTAACTGCATTTCTACGATACTGGGTTTTTAAAAAGAAACCAACAATAATGTTAACTTTGTGAAATATTAGGATGAGACTCTGTATTGACCAAACCCTATTCTTACAAAACTGTTCTGGTCTCATTTTGCCATAAATGTACGGTCTTTCTTAAAATGTCTTTACTGCTAAATGGTATCTTTTTATGTATAAGTTGTAATTATAGACAAAAGTAAGTTAACATTGTTGTAAGAGTTATTAGCAAGTATCTAATTTTCTCCAAGTTCATGTACATTTCTTTGAACATATTAGCAATTAAATGGGACAAATGGCTGAATGAAAAAATACTGTCTAATTTAATCGTTGGCCTTCATAGAGCTGTAAGTCATCTTGGCTCTTATAATTGTCTGACACCTGCGGCTTGAGGCAGCTGTCTGAAAATGTGAAAATACAGTCAGCTGTTGACCACCTTCCTTCTTAAAACGATGGAAGATACTCAAAAGATTCCCAGGTGTACTACTTCTGTCCTTACAATTATAGTTTCCTGGCAAAGTGAAGGCAAGCCCCCAACGCAGCAGGTATGATAATACCCAGCTGCACATAATGGATTTATGAAGCGTATCTTAACACACAAACTAGCAAAGCACAGTACGACAAAAAAATCACAATACATAAAAAAAAAGCAAATGCACAAATGCAAAACATAATCAAAAGCATGTTTGAATGCATGGACAACCTAACTGCAGCAATTTGTGTGACTTGTTAATATCTAAGAGAAACTTTGCGCAGTGTTGAAAAGTTGTCTTAAGAAATAACAGCAGAGTCATTTGTAATACATAAGAGGATTATGATGAATTGTGTGAGTCAAGATTGAGCTCAGAATCCAAAGTTATTCTAGATCATTTCTAATATACAAAAAGGTGCAACTGTCTGAAATCCAAGTTCATGTCTGATTTGAATTTTCTTGAATTTAAAGAAGATATTGGTGACAGACAGCCAATATTTTATTTTAATTAGGTAGTTGATCGATTTCAGTGAGACACTTGACAGGTACAACTGAATGTTATCTCCAAATAAATAGTAATAGATATGATTAAAACACTGAGTATTCCATACCTGTGGACAAACATAATAAATTAAAATAATAATAGACCTAGTATCCACCCTTGGGGAAACCCATAGCTAAAGAAGCTTTTTGCACTTCATTCCAGTAGAGATATAAAAGAACCAGGCCAAAAATACGAGCCATATGTTTAAACCTATTAAGTAAAACGCTGCTTCTCACAGTGCTGCGCTGAGACTCAATATCAAATGCTTAGAGTAATTCCCAGCATATGATCAAAAGATCATTAAATGCCTTTAATAGAGCTGAGCCTGTGGCACTGTTACACACCACCACTAAAATAATATATTAAAACAGTCCAGGAATAAACTCAGTTTGAGGTTTCATCACAGATGTATTAGAAACATTTGGAAAAGGGTGCTGTGAACATACACAGCTTCAGGTGTACTGTGAACACTAATAATTGACTAAATGAGCATATGGCAATATTTGTGTTGGCTCGTACAAACCATGAGGAAAAACAGCTCAATTTAAGGACAGATTCTACAACCCAGTCAGAATTCATGTTGTCAAAGCAACTCAAATGACTGAAATAGACAGTGGTAGAATGAATTTACTTTATTTTACAAGAAAAATTCTAAATGCTACATGAAGAATATCATGGATGAGAACCCAACGTAGGAAAATATAAAACTTTTTTGTGACAATCTTAGCATTAACACAAATGAGAAAATAACTGTAAAAAGTGTGCACTAAGTTCTTACTGTTCAGTAGTTGTACATTTACTTTAAGTTTCTAAGAGCGTCCAAACATCTGCCAATAATTGTACATCTGTTCTTTAACAAACTTTTGGTTAAAGCCAAAAAAAAAAAATAAGTTGCTTTTTATGTCACTGTTTTAAAAGAGCTGATATCTCTCTCTGCTTGGAAAAAGAAAGCCATCAAATAGGAATTCCAGCCTGTCTACCTTCAAATCTCCCTCTATCTGTGGATTAGATCTAATTCCTCCAGAATCTTGGGCTGGTGCTACATCAGAGGATGTGCAGCACCAGGGAAGTTACGTAACTCATTAAGACCTCACTGCTCTCTCCTGGGTTGCCTCCCTATCCCTTTAAACTTGCAGCCTTTGAGCAAATAAAGCCATATAAGAAGGCTGAACTATAAGACCCCTGCAAACTCTGAAAAACTTTTTGATCTAGCAGCTTGAATTCAGCTTGAGGGCAAAGCATTTGAACTGCGTCATTAGGCATCATTATACTGTTCTGCATTTTAATCAGAAATGCTGTAATAATCATTGGAAAGAATCGATTATCGTGAATTTCAAAGTTTTGTCTACATCAAAAAATGAATAATTCAATATGTTGAGGAAAATTATTATTTTAGTGTTTCATACAGTTCATTCTATTATATTAAAAGGTATATTGAATATTCTCACCAGGATAACTATGTGTAAATGACTTAAGTGAACTCTCTTTGAACTGCTTCTGATATCAGGGCGAGGAACAGGAGGTTATAAAACTGGCATTTTTGTGAGCCAGTATCACACCTGGGAAAAGGAAGAATGTTGGGTTCACGCAGCAATTAAAAGTCTTTTAGAAAATCACATCTGGGATGGTGTTAAACTGAATATAACATAGAATGTTTACTGTATTAAC
>CAEFZY010018164.1:0-20050 GCA_903066815.1 Brachyrhaphis roseni | reverse complement strand
TTCAAGATGACATGTCTGTTCTTGGTGTTGGATTTTATCAAATAAATTTCCCTCAAAAAATGCGACTTATACTCCGGTGCGACTTATATATGGATTTTTCTTCTTTATTATGCATTTTATGGCTGGTGCGACTTATACTCCGGAGCGACTTATAGTCCGGAGAATACGGCAATTGTATGGCAATCAAAGACCCACAAACACAAATACTGCTGTTGAAAAACAATCCCATTTGTAATACTCTTCTTTAGGACAAAAAAGTGTGATTTGTACTTTTCAAATGTGTTGGAATTCATTGATACTCCCATTTAACAAACAGTAGAGAAACTGACAATAATTTAGGTTTTTTAAAACATCTTTTGGAATTTATTGCTAAAACCATAAATCAAAATTCTTACCATGATAAAAAATGTGTCACAGTAAATCCCCAGTCCTATTTTCAGACCATCCAGGGAAAATGTTCATGAAGTAAAAACTCTAGAAACACTTACATTGGACCTGCCTGACAACACTAAATTGGCTACAAAATCTCAGTTCTTTCCACATTTTGGGACTCCAGTTAATGATGGTGATGGAAAAAAACACTGTGCAGTGGTGAACCCTCCCAGGAGTGGTCGGCCCACCAAAATTACGACTCGTCCAGGGTAGTACTCATGATTTAATAACAAAATTAAACCAATGGGAGAGTTCTAAGAACACAAAGGCTCTCTTACATTTTTGCAGAAAGCTTATTTTTCGGGAAAATATTCTGTGCAATGCCAGGTGGAAGGTGAAAACTAGATCTGTTGTTTAGTAAATCATCATGTATACTCTGGATGCACCACATGGTATTGGTAGTATGATGTCTTGGGCTGTTCTGTTGCTTCATAACTGTGAAACTATAAATTCTCATCCAAACTTGGGTTAAGCACCAAGAAAATGACCCAGCAAGTCCATGTCTAAGGGGTTAAAAAGAATAAAAATCAAAATAATCTCCTTTAATTGGTGTAGCATTAGCTTAAATAGGGTCTTCAAACTCTAAACACCTTTAGTTTGGCTATCTTTGTCTGATAGTCCAGCGAAACCAATTGTATTATGTTTTTGTAAAGTGTGTTTATAGCATTAATCCATCCTCATTTCTTTCCAGTGTATGACACCTCCCCACAGTCCCAGCTTTGTTGAGACCTCTTCAAGCGGCACGGTCCAGTCTTCCCCGACACCCACCGTGTCCACGGCATTCTCTGGACCTGAGCTCCATCAACCCAACCTGGCCCACACTCCTGAAAGGACCTTGTCCCTGCCTGCTCCGCCGCACCCCTGCAGAGCCATGGCGACCAGCGTCATCAGGCACACTGCGGACAGAGACTTGTGCCAGCAGCGCCACATTCCAGTCACCTCCATTTCACAGAAAACTGCGAGCACAGTGACTACAACAGGAACAATAGTGTGCATGCAGCAGCAACAGGAATGCATCACAAACACACCTCAGTCTCCTCCTGCAGTAGCAACACAGCACCCTGTCAGTCCCTCTAAACCTTCCTTGGACATTGTCTTCACCTCCACAGTCAACACCCAACCACAAAACCCACCCACTGGCCCCCCACCCACCCTCTCGCCTACTTCAGTGACCAGTCCACAAATCATCTGCCAGATGTTCCCCATCTGCAGCCAATCGGGAATAATCTCAGCGTTCATCCCCAGTCCAAGTCAGACCTCTGGTACTGGAATTCGGACTGCCACAACACCCATCCTCCCCCACCCTGCGTCAGCCAACAGCCCCTCCCTCCAGCAACCCCTTATTGTGGGCTCAGCAGTCCCACAGGCCACGGTAATGTTGGTCCTCCCTCATTCCTCGGTCCCCCAGGCCCCTCAGGGCCAACAGACTGTCATGACCCTGGGCAACACCAAACTGCTACCTCTAGCCCCAGCCCCCATGTACATGCCGACTGGGCCCTGCAGCAACACGGCAGCCACAAAAATAGACTTTTCTCGCAGGAGAAACTATATCTGCAGCTTTACAGGTTGCAGAAAAACTTACTTCAAGAGCTCACACCTCAAGGCTCATTTACGGACGCACACAGGTGAGACCCTTTCTTGATTGGTGGCTGACACAAGCTGCGTTTCCATTACAAATATGCCCAAAACTTTGTTGATATTCCAAAAAGTCGAAAAAACACAATTTCTCAATTGTGGTTTTTCCATTAAATAAGAAACTCAATTGATATAACACGTGAATAAGTTTGTTACCCCTATAAGTTGTTTAAAAATATACCAGGCCATCATCCTCCTACCACTTCCTGTTGTCTTGTTGATCTTTTCCGCCAGTAGTAACATCTGGCTATTGATCCTGAGTATCAATAACCAGGTGTGAAAAAAAGTGTCTCCTTTTGTTTTCGATACAGCCAAAACACCACCTAAATCTAATGCTAAAACTTATTTTTTTATTTAAAAACATTAATTAAAAAAAAATTTTTAATTGCCTTGTTTCCATTAAGCAAGTTTATTTTTATAATTCCAGTTTGCACAACTTTATTGTTCATGGAAATATAGCTTGTGTGTCTGGGTATTTTATAGAGAACCAAGATTGAGATCATTGCTCTATATTAGAATCGACGTGTTGAGTTTTGATGACAACATTGTGACTCATTTGTTTATCCTGTCTGTTCTTCTGTTTCCCTCCTGAAGGTGAGAAACCATTCAGCTGCAGCTGGGACGGGTGTGATAAGAGGTTCGCCCGCTCCGATGAGCTGTCCCGACATCGGCGCACGCACACTGGCGAGAAAAAATTTGTCTGTCCAGTGTGCGATCGGCGATTCATGCGCAGCGACCACCTGACCAAACATGCTCGCCGTCACATGACCACAAAGAAGATCCCCTCCTGGCAGGCGGATGTTCGCAATCTGAGCAAAATAGCTGCAGACAAAACTCCTCCCTCTAAAGCTGCCATTGGCGCGCTGAGCATGCTAGTACCTGCCAGCTCTAAGTAGACATTGAACAAATGCCATCTTTCTCAGTCTGTGCGTACTTTGGTATGTGGATGCTCTCATTGGAAACAAGTAATGAAAACCAAGTGATATTTTGATCTCAAAGTATTAAATTGAATCATGAGCCATTCTGCCTTTGAGGTCAAAAACAGGCAAGTTGACAAATTAGTTTGATATACTTTCATGTCTAAGATTTCAACAAAATCACTTGACCCATTTTTATATCCTAGTCCAGAAGCTACTGTTTGGTTTCCTCCTGCCTTTCTAGTCAGTTGAAGTATTTTGCTATCAGATTAGCAAAAATAGGCCTAATTAGGCATAGCTCTGACCACTAGGTGGCAATAAATGCTTCTAGTAAGATCCTCAGTATGTGTGAAATATGCATCAACTGGCATTAGTGGGATAGGAAGTGGTTTGAAGCCAAATCGCAAAAGTAATCTACATGGAGTTAAGTTTTTTTTGTGCTCAAATTTGTTACAAGTTACCATTATTTCTCCCCACAAATATTTAGTTCCACATCTCACCAACATTGCTAATCCAGAGAAACAGGATCACATGCTGATACATGTGTAAAACATCTACTTCAACAGGCTGACCCTTACCATATATGGGCATTGATGTCACAGGATGAGGCACATACTCTAAAACACTCAACATTTACCATATGTGGGCAGTGATGTCACAGGGTGAATCGTGTCAGAATATGAGAAAAATGTTTCTTTCAGATAGTTTTTGACTACAAAATTGGGAAAAATGGCTTTATTTCAATTGAATATTTTGCATTTTAAAATACTTTTTAAAATGATTGCTTGTTTCTGATAAGAAAATCAATTTACCTAAAAAAATATGCATGGACCTTTCTCACTCCTGAGACACCAGAGGGTCAAAGTGAGCATTAAACATGGCTGCTTGCGTTTTACCTATAAAAGACTGAACATGCACTGGACTCTTCCTTCTCTACTGCTCATTTTGTACATGGATTTTCTCTAAAAGATACTTAGTTTACTTTTTTTTATTATTGATAATTTGTATGCATCCTTGCCAAAGCTTTTGTATTGACTCAGTTGTTGACGTTTCATTTTGTCCACCTCTCCTACAAGACATCATCTTTGTCATAATACTGATGTCAGTGTGAATGTATTGAGTATAAAATGCATTTTTTGTCTTATTTGAGGGGTAAAACATGACAAAAAGTGTACATTTGAAAGCTAATCACGAGTACTTTGATTCTACGTCAAATATATCTGCCCACCTACCTTTTCATATTATTTAATATCATGTTTGTAATTAAAAAAAAACACTTAAATGAGCTGTATTTTTGTGTTATTTCTGAGTGGAAACGAGGCGTAGTCGGCAGTGTTTTCCAGCCGAATGATTCAGAAACAGACTTAGTGGTGTCAGCCCACATCCTCTGTGTGTCACACTACCTCCTTCTTTACCACGGCCGTCTTTGGTCAGCTGAGCCTCACTCATGTTCTTCCAAATGAGCTTACTACCCCGTGGGTAGCTTCCTGTTGGCCTAAACTGATTTCTGTGCGAGTGTGTTATAAAAGCTCTGCAAGCAGTTCTGTCGGGAACATTGTGTTCTCCTGATTATCTCCGGGCCAGAACGGTTGAGTCAGAAGAGACTGACGAGAAGTTTGCTTTTTATTAACCAATCTTATGGGACTTTTTGGTTCAGTCTGGAGGAAAGAGGGAGATGAAGCTGCTATTTGAGTTTAAAAGACTCGAGCTTTATTAAATTGAGACATTTTTTTCACATTTTAGCCACAAACTGGTAGAATTTAAACACTATTCTTTCATGAGACTTTATAATTATAAGTGTGATGGAAAAAATATAAAGCACTGACAGATTTTTTTCACATTTTTTCTGAATGCTGTTATAAGCAACACACAATCATACAATGTGTGACTTTTTAACCCCGTAACACCAGTTTGTGTTACGGGGTTGCACAAACCCCGTAACACAACGGGGTTTGTGTTACGGAAACAAACTTGTTTCGAGGAAAAGAAAATTTTCTTTATAAAAAAAAAAAAGTCATTTTAAGTGGTGCTTAAGGAAAAAAACAAACAGTAAGGAATACAGACTACTCAATTCATTTTAAAAGGCAGATGTAAAAGTTGGGGGAAAAAAGAAATGATAAATTAATTTCAATTAAATTTACAAGCTGGTTTAATTTTGATTCCGTTTGAATAAACACAGCTAAAATTATGCAAAAAGAAAGTTAAAAACACACCAAACTAACGTTCCCAGGGTCCCAGTAGGGATAAAATTCAACAAAACTAGGATAGCTCCAGATAAAACGTCAGGTCTTCCTTTGTTTCCGTGTTTCTAACGCACATTTATCAGCAGTCGAACCACAACCATTAACTGCATCTTCCTCCAATCACACCCTGGGAAATATGGACTGCTGGGGGCGCGACCAATCAGCGCGCTTCCCTGCAACCCCGCCCACCTGCCTCACTGACCGACTTACTTACTGGCCGAATGCCACAAGAAGTGTGATCCACAGCGACACCTGCTGCTCTGAGCAAGTCATTACTGTAGCTACAACCGAAAAAATGTAAGGGTAGACGTGATTGATGAAAATTAATAAAAAAATAAATAACCAAACATTACAGTAAATTTGGTATTTACTGTTATTAATTTGATTTAACAACAGGAAAAAAACACTTTTTCCCCCTCAGTGGTCCTAAACCTTTTCCATAATTAATGGGCACATTTATTTCATTTTTCTTCTAAGGCTTAAACTTTTGATTAACTGTTTATTTGAGCTGAATAAACGGACTTAAAGGACTGGTTAGTGTAGCTTTTAAGACCTGCTTCAACTAAAAATGCCTCGTACAATATGGCGGCGACGTTGACGTACGACCCGGACGTTCTTTCCCCTCCCTTCGCCTCCGTGTTACCATGGTGACATCAACAACACTAACGCCCGTTTTCTAAAGACTTCTACTGGGCCTGAAACGACAGCAACTCGCTTTCACAGATTGTGTCAGTTGATGTGTTTAAACTGAGGTAATTTTTCAGAAAATTTAAAGTTTATTTCAACTAGTCTGTTTCTCGAAATATTCAAAATGGACATCAGCGATAAACTCAAAGAGCTAAACTTGTCGTCGGAGGAGATGGGCAGATTTGCTAAAGCCTTTAACGACTGTAAATTTAGGGAGATGTTCTGCGAATACGTCCAAGAACTATCTGAACCTGAAAACAGGAAAAAGTACGAAGAGGAAATCCGACAGTTGGAGCAGGAGAAAGGAAACAATGTGGATTTCATCCAGCCGACACCGTTCAGGGTGATCAGAACGAGCGGAGCTGGAAAACAGAAATGCTTCATCAACATATGTGCCAATGATAAAATCCAAAAACCTGAAGTAAAGACTGGAGTGTCAGATGATGGCCGCAGGGGGCAGTATTGGACTCTGCCTTACAGTCTTTATCCTGGGAGGGCAGAGAAAGACCCTAAAGGCAACACATTCATGATCTATGACGTTATTTTCCACCCTGACACGCTGCACATGGCCTCTAAAAACAAACCATTCATGGATATGGTGAATGACACAGCAATTGATGGAGTTCAAAAAGCATATGAAGTCAAGCTAGACAAAAACAACCTGAGAGAAATGAAGACGAAATACAAAGGTACCCCTCAGACATGTATCATCAGAAGACCCATACCTGGATTCAATGCCGAGAATCTCAACTCTCCGTTGCCATTGTTAGAGGTTCCTGAGCCACGGATGAAGTCTGAAGAGTCACTTACATTAACAAACAGCAGAGATGTTCAGCAACAAATCCAATCACAGAATGACCAGGAGTCAGAAAATCCAAAATACACAGTAAAATATCGATCTAAGGTTGATTTACAGGACTTCAGATGTTCTAGAGACTCCGTCCAGAGCCCCAGGCCTAAGGAAATTGTGATTACTATTGACCTCCCTCTTTTGAAGTCAGTTAGAGATGCAAACCTTGAAGTAATGGAGAAAACTCTGCTGCTAGAGTCCAAACAACCTGCCTATAGGCTACATCTGCCTTTAGCCTACCCTGTGGATGAAGACCAAGGAGAGGCAAAGTTCAACAAAAACACAGGACAGCTCACCATCATCCTGCCGGTCCGTCCACCTGATGAATCTCTTCATCAATCTGTTGGACCTTGTCCTTTGGTGAGCGATCTACAAGAAGATGAGGTTGAAGAAAAGCAAGGAGAGAAAGGGATTTGTGAGAAAACCAAGCAAGAGGTTCAAAGAGATGAACAGAAAGAAAGAAATCAGGTCGAAAATGGTGTTGAAGAACAGAAGAGTGGAGGCGAGGAGGAAAAGTGTCTGGAAATAAAAAGAAAGCATGAAAAAGAGGAAGAAAGGCCAGAAACAGAGCTCCCAAACTGGGATTTGGACAAACAGCAACAGAGATTACAAGTGAGCAAGGAAGAGAATGATGAGGAAGGTGGACTAATGACGATGAATGAAAACCAGAACCAAGATTCTGAGGAAGGATCATCTCTGGATAAATATTACTATCAGAAAGGAGACGATCCAGAAGTTTATTCACAAGAAACTTCAGCTGCCTCTCCTGTAATGGAAAACCAGGATGCTTTAACGTCTGATGAACAGATTAGCTCTTCAGAAGAGGAAAAAGAAGCTAAACTGACCTCAAGTCTAGAGTCTACGTCTAAAACAACAACTTCAGAACTCCAGGAGGCAAAAAATGCACAGGAAAATATACAGGTAGGAACCATTTTTGGTCAACAATTCTCAAAAGTTGTGCCACACTGACATTTTAAAACGCTGTCCGAAAGTTTCCAGTTAGTCTGTAGTAGATGCTGAATTTTTGGTTGGAGCATGAAGTTTAAGTTGGAAAACGTGAGTTAAAATAAAGTTGGAAAACATGAAGAAGTGTCACCAATTCTGTCTTTAAGAACCAATATGGCCACCTTGCAAAGGAAAACAACTGCAACAAAAACAGTACATGCATGTCAGGCAGCTATTATTATCTCATCACTTTTACAAAATTCTGAAAAATACATTGTTATTAGCTAGCAATTAACGAGGCCACTAAACATATGTAGTACTGTGAAAAATGTATTTGCACTCTTGCAGATTGTTTTTGATAATCAAATATCATACAAAGTGTTTTCAAATAATGATTTCCTTTATTAAAGGGGAAAAGCTATCCACTACAACCTGGCAGTGTTTGAATAAAATTGAAATACTTTGGGGCAATTAATTTGCAAGAGAGTCTATAAAGTTTACACACTCACAAGAACTCAAAAAAGATATATTTACGAAATTATATCAGGACTCCAATTATGTAAAGTCAAGTAGGAGAAGCAACAAAAAGTAACGTCAACTTTGTTTCTCCTCTTCTTTTTTATGCATCAGACTGAAGAAGAGGCTTCACTCCAGCAACTTCCACCTATTGAGGAACCCCAGATTTCTCCTGAAGTGCCTTTCCCACCAACTGAGACTGCTCAAAACCAGAGCAGAGTCATTATTTCAGGGGAGAAAATGGAGTCCCACCAGGTGTTTGCCACAGACGCAGCAGAGAAAGGAAGAGAAACAGATGAAGATGACCTGCCAGCACATCAAGTTCTCCAAACATTGGAGCAAAATAACAAGGCAGCAGCAGACGCTGCAGCCTGGCCACTGAGGGAGATCGGTGCTGATGGAAAAGAGACGCTGATCACTGATCACTCCACATCTGCAGGTTTCAGTTTCCACAACACACTTATTTACGAGCTGGACTGATAAGCTGTGTTTTTAAAAAGAATGATGATGTTTAACTTTTTTTTTTTCCCTATTACACTGTAGATGTTTTCAAAGATATGCAATTGTCCTGTGAGATTTTAATAGTTTTCTCCCAAAGTTAATAAACTAATACCAATTTAATAATAAATATTCATAAGAAAACTGTGTCTGAATATGTCGATTCTAAATGTTATTATCCTGTGAATAATAATTACATAATCATAAAAACAACTGGAACATATAGTATCAAAAATCCTAACTTGCACATTTTATCTGTACAAAATTATTTCTTATTCACCAAAGCAGTTCAAGCTTGGGACAAATCACTGCTACCATGCATATAAAGTGACACTGGGTGTACTTGTGTGATTATTTAAAAACTTTACATCACATCATATTCCTGTTTGTATCGGTTTATCGGTCCTAATAGGTGGAGGCAGCTGATCCTGATCAAATTAGATATTTAATTTAAATAAAAAAATACTTTTTGAATCAGAGAGGCAAATTAAATGTAAATTACGTTAAGCAATTTTTTTTACACAGGATCTCCTGTAGAGGTCAGCATTTCAGCAGCTCTGAAGGAGCCTCTGACTGTTACAGTCTTACGAAGTCATGCGCAGGGTTGTCTGCAATGTCCCTGATTTTATAAGGATTGTTTGTCACTGAATAATCTCCAGATGTTCCAGAGTCGCCCCAAGAACAGAACCAGATAAACACACTGATGTTTACATACAGATGTTTGTCAGATTCACTAAGTTGGGATGCAGTTACCACTAAATACAACGTTTTAGTGATGTCTTAATTGTTATACATGTATAGATTGTTAGTTTTGGAGGTGTAGAGGCAGACTTCCAGGGTGTGGATTTGTGTTCTCTCTATGCTTCTTTCTGTTTTTTCCCTCACATTTATTCTTCTTTTTCCATGTGTTTTATTACATTTGAAATAAACAAAAAGCAATTTCTAATAAAGTGTTATATGTATCAAGCGAGCATCATGGGAAAAGCTCTAATGCTTTTGGACCTCACCTTGACACTCAAACAATTCTGTCGGAGAGGATACGTAAGAAAAAAGTTATCTTGTTATAAATGTATATTTAAATGTTTAGATATTTCTTCATTTTTCCATTAAAAAAGAGACCTAAAACCCAGATTTTGTTGATCATGAATGATTTATAAAATTAATAAAACAGAAAATCATCCAAGAGAGTGAATACTTTTTTAGGCAATGTATTCATCTAATATTAGACAAAAAGTGCAGGAGAAAAGCATGAAAAGCTGAAAATAACTTATATAATGCAAGTTTATGGGACAAACTTTAGAAACTTGAGTGACTAAATGGTGTATCTATATCATAAAACTTTACATTTTTATTCCCAGATAATTAAAATATTAAAGAAAAAGGCACACACATATAACAATGAATACTTTTATTCTTTATGCACTTATAAAAATTCATGGTCTTTACAAGCTTAATCACTAGAGATGCACCAACAAATCATCCAAATACTGGAAGAGACCAATTTCCCCGTGTTGGGCAGGTCAAATATGGAAAACTATGAAACTTTTATCTAATTATTAAATGGATCAAAGCTAAGAAATTCCACCATTTTTCAGTCTTCACAACATGAACCAACAGCATAAACTTTGAGGCACTTTTTGGGTTTGGTAAAAACCAGTAAAAGGTCAACACTCCATATATAAAAAAAACCGCAGAACATTTGTTTTCCTCCTTGACCTAAAAAAAATTTAAATAAAAAAAATAATCAGGAAAAGCCTGACGAGTGCAGCTTTCATAATGGCCTCCTTGTTGGACCCTGATGTGCTGTGCTTATTTCTTTATTCCCTTGTCTCATAGATGTAGGTCAGTAGAGAAACCTGAAGTCTGATGTATGAGGAGGAGAAAATGATCATGTTTGAGATTTTCACAGCAGTGCAGTAAGAAATGCATTGTTTTTAATAGTCAACACTACTCTAATAAAACCGAGCATGTAAGTGTAAAACCAGCTGAAAAAAGCGCTGTTAAAAAAAAAGAAGTAATCTAAAGCCATTGTCAAGAAGATTCTAGGTTGTAACTATTCCAGCTGCCTCCATATATTCTCTAAAACAATGTAACAAGGTCTTTTGCAGTGTTTTGTAATGTTTTTGACCGCTTAAGGTGTCGTTTCTCATCTCAGGCCTCGCTGAAGACAGCCGTCTAAAAACTCGGAGTAGCAGGAGAGGGAGCAGAAGTGCTGCTGCACCGGCGCGTCCGTGCCTCCCATGTCGTCCACCAACACGACCGTGTGAGACACTTGGTGCAGGTTCATGCTCACTGCCGTCTTGATGTGGAAGCTGACGCAGACGCGCCCGCACTCGCACATCTTGGCCGCTTCGAGTTCTCCACACAAGTGGGCCGGGATGAGGTGAGGACCGTACGGGATTCTGGGAGGGGAATCAAACAATTAGAATTAGAATTCAACTTTATTGTCATTGCACTGTCACAAGTACAAGCAACGAAATGTAGTTTTCATCTGTCCAGAAGTGCTACACATGATATAGATATTTATTTACCGGTGTACCAAATAGCAATGAGGTGTGCAAAAGAGTGGGTAGAGTCAAGTTTGTTTGTATAGCAAAGTTTAAAGTGCTTTACACCATAAAAACAAAATACAATAATGATGAGCAATAATTTTAAGCCTTGATTTTAAGGGATGGTATTATGTGTTTTCCAGCCACATCATTTATCATTTTAAAGTGAAATAAAGTAACTAAATTACCTTCAGTTAGTTTAAAAATGCTATGAATGTAAAATATGGATTAAAAGAAAATTCACTTTGATATTTAATGTCTTGAAATTGGCCCTCTGTCTCTTTAAAAACTCCTGCTCTTTCTAAAACTTCACCTTCATGAAACCATCACAACATGGCTCCTCTATTAAACCTTTAACAACGTTTTTACCAGCATTGCACTGAGAAGTAGCTCCTGTAATGAGCACAAACGGCGGTAAAACCAGCAGACCAAATGTGTTGGAGTTCCATTTGGGTTGCTAGGTAACGGGCCGGGCTCTGCCGGGGCTGCTGGGTGATGGGCAGTGGCTGCTCATTTGGGACATTAAATTCCTTTTTTTGAAATGGCTACTTTACTAGACGCTAAAAAACAAACTTATTGCCAAAATAACAGCTGGGTGTTTGTTTGTTTTTTAATTCTTGGGCTGTTTTTAGAAGCAGATGAGACCCAAGCGGAAGTATAAAAATGTAAATTTTATATAATAGATCCCCGTTAAGTTTAGATACATGAATTTAAGATTTTTTTAAGGATGCGTGAACACCATGGTATATCATGGTCAACAGTGTTAAATGCTGTACTTAGGTCCAACAGAGATGGAAGATGTAACAAAGCAACAGAGTTATAACCTAACCTGAGATCAGCTACAGCTCTGGACGCGATCTCCTGTAGTGGAAGGGGGAAGGCGAGTTGCAAGGTGTGGTCCAAAGGGTTGGGCTGGACAAACGGATTCCCAAACAGATCCAAGTTCTCCAGACTCAGCTTAAAGAAGTCTGCGGGCAGAACCGTCAGCTGGTTGTGAGCAGCGGACAGGAACCTCAGCTTCGAGAGCCGGCCGATTTGGAGCGGCAATCCCGCGAGTTTATTGTCGTCCAGCTTGAGGTTCATCAGTTCTCTGAGCTGACAGAACCGGGGGGGGAGGGACTGGAGCCGGTTCTGGCTGAGGTCCAGCACCTGGAGGGTCTGCTGCAGCGTGGACAAGCACAGGGCTTCGCTAAAGGCCTCCAGGTGGTTGTTGTGGAGGATGAGTTCAGAGAGGCAGCCGAGGTCGCCGATGGTGGCGGGGAGCTTCTTGATGTGGTTGTTGCTCAGATCCAACCTGCGGAGAGCTAAAGTCATATTCAGTAAATTAGAATATGGGTTCAGATGAAGCCTGTTTGTCAAATTAAAAGTACTTTTTGAAAACAACATTTAAGCAGGTATTCAATATACTTTTCATTAAGACCATACAGTAAAATTCAAGCATTTTCACAGTAATTTTTATACAATATAATACAAAAGTACTAAAAAACAACTAATATACAGCATCATTTATTAGTGTTATTGATAACATCTTGTGATAGTATTCGACGTTCAACAGCAAGAAAAACTAAAATATAACAAAACTTTGTGTTGAAAAGTCCTTCACAAACACTATACAGATGACTAACATAAAATAATTATTTCATTAAAATTCAAAGTAAATTAACCTTCATTTCAATACACAGATCAATAAGTTACTTAGCCATTCGGATTAATAAATATTGAAAAAATCAAATAAAAAAAGTTCTTGCAAAGTTTTCTGTCATTTAACGAAATAGTATTAATTTTAGTAATTCTAACTGACCTAAAGCCAAAAGTTTGATCTGATTTAACTTCAGATAGTGAGAAAAAAAATATTTATGTGTCTTTTTATTATCTTTAAATATCTGGTTTCAACCATAAATAATGCTTTCCAAATTTACTCATTTAGGTATTTGTATAATATTGAACATCCATATGAAAAGATGTTGAATATTTTTTAATTTTAAGTTAGTTTTAATTAAGAAATTTGTCGTGATCTTGGGGTGGCCTGCAATGAAAATTATTTAAAACAAAAATGAGCTTCAGGTAACAAATGACAGATGCACCTTTGAGGGACAGCATGCGCATGTCCACCCGGGACAGTTTGCAGTAGGACACCTGCAGCTGCTCCAGAGAATACGGGAAGTTGGAGGTGAGCGGGTAATCCTTCTTGGACATGACTGAGAGCTTTTTCTTCGGCTGCTCCACATCTCTGGCTCGAACCGGAGTAAGCGTGGACAGAGGAAGGCTGCTCGTGTCGCTCCCTCGGTCAGCCAAACGCGCTGCTGACAGGAAGTTCTTCAAACTGTTGGCATCGGCCTGAAATAAAATATGAACGAGATACAGGTGTGTCGGGATATGGGCCAGATGACACATAAAGCAGACGGATGTAATCTTGAGATGTTGGTTGTGTTTGACCGAATTCCTTAAAATAAGTGGCCTGATTTTGTTGGTTATATCCTGACACAGTTCTTTTAAAATGAACCGTATTAGCTCCATGCTGCTGGGAATAAAGTAGGGAACGCATGACAGAAGATCATTCTTAACATTTTTACTAAGTATGATGGCAATTGTAGATAGGAAAAAAAAGACAAAATTTCCACCAAAAAATCTCAGATATTTTTTTTTATGTATCCTCTCCAACAGAATTGCTTGTGTGTCAAGGTGAGGCCCAAAAGCATTATAGCTTTACCCATGATGGAACGACAGGAACAAAAAAAAAAGATTGTCACAAGAAACACTTTCTTCCTCAGACTGTTAGAGTCATACCTTGCTCAGACAAATGTCAACAGCTGGTTCCTTTAGCCTCACAGTTGCTTTGCCCTCCTCCACAAACCAAGTGAAGAACTTCTCTATGTTGTCTCTCAGCTGGAAGAGAAATTGCAAAACATCCGTATGACAGACAACAGAGCAAAGCATCATAATTGCATCAACAGTGAATCACTCCTTGAACAAGACCAGATAAGTGTTAAACTTAAGTCAACAAACAAATTAAGACATGTTTCGAACCATTTCAATCATCAGCTCAGGGGTTTATGGAGCCATAGATAAAGATTATAACATTTAAATCCTAGTTATAGAATTTGGAATATTAATAATTAATCAAGGGTGCAAAATGTGTGGCCCAGGGGCAATTAGTGAACCTTGAAATGATTTTGATATGTACCTGCAGCACACGTCAAGAACAGTAAAAATGTGTCAAATGAAATAGAAAACAGTAATAAACCACAGCTACATACAAATAGGTTTGACAGTCTTACCTGACTTAAAACAAAGTCAGGATAAGTTTTGTCTTATTTAATGTCAGATTGTGGTGAATAAACTCTTTTTTTTTAATGCAAGGTATGCAAATATTTCAATTGTAGAATATGCAACGTTTTCCATTAGGAGACAAAATAACCTTCCAATGGATACAAAAAGCTTTAAAGTTAAAGTAACTGGCAGAGTTTGGCAAAAAGAAGTGTGACTTTTAAAACACTAACTGTACATTTATTGATATTTATTGATACTCTCATTGAACATACAGTGGAGAAAACAGTAAATGTAATAATCTGGACAACAGAGAGAGCTTTGGGGGATTTTTAACCTCAATTGGAATTTATCCTGACAATAACAAATCACAATTCTTATAAGAAATGTATCACGATAATAAACGATACGGTAAATGCAAACAGATATTTTTTTACTGACTGACTTAAAACAGGAAAGGTTTTTGTCATTTCATGTCAGATTGTGATAAACACAACCTGATTTCAACTGAAGAATATTTTAAATATGCTAGCGATACAAAAATGCTGGAAAGTTTTAGGAATTGGAATCAGAGGACCGTCAGGACACTCTGTACCCTGCGACAGGAACAACTCACTGACCTTATATTTGGACCCAGTTCTGTCTTTGGCCGTGCAGATCATCATGTAGATGTTACTGCGCTGACTCGACTTGTCCAAATGCTTCCCGATGGAGACCACCGCTCTCACGCCCTTTCCCCTACTTTTCATCCCGAACGACGGGAGCATCCGGTTCACCACCTCCACATCGCACTGCAGCTTCATGGCTCCTGGAGGCAGAGGGCAGGCCGAGCATGGAGGGACAGGCGCATACCAGAGGAAAACTTCCACCGAAAAAAAATACTAATAAAATAAACAAAAAGCAGTAAAAGTCTAGCTAACAACAAACATCCGATCTGCTGCGATGTCAACAGCTAGCTGCCTCCTTCATCCAGGAGCAATGGAGACGCGCTTCATCTGTGAGAAGATCGATCAGAAACTCCCGAACAGCTCCGGGCTCCCTGCTGGCACCGAAAAGCTGTTTTAAGATTCGGGATTGTTCTCGCCTGTCAGCTGGATAGCAGCAGTTTTAGCATAATCCCGCGCGAGGGAAGTGACGTCAGAGAGGCTCGTTTGGTACGTAGGAGAGGCGCGTTATACAGGACCGCCACAAGAGGGAGGCAGAGAGGCGTCAGGGCGTTCTCGTTGCAAACACTTGGCTTGCCAAAATTAAAATCTGAAAAGTGTGGTGTGGTTTTGAATTAAGCCCATTTACTCTGATAAATGACAAAACAGAGTTCAACCGGCTATCTTCAGAGGTGATGTGTTCCACTGTAAACACAAGAACTTATAGGTTTGTTACCAACAAACAGCAATATTTTCATATACACCAAAATAAAACCAAATGTCAGTTTCTCAGATTTTTCTAAAACACAGTTTTATTAGTTTAACCATCAAAAGAATATAGAATTGCACATAATACTGTTACATCACACTGCATAAGAGGAGAATAAAAAGAACAAAATAACAAAGGAGAAAAACTTCTGCTGTACTATGTCATGTATTCATGTCTTATTGTACACATATTTATGCAAATTTAATGTCTGACAACAAGACAGTCAGAGCTGGCAGATATGTTGACAAAACAAAACATACAATAATGGAGGAGGATGTTCACTGGTCAAGGCTTTCTCTGATTTTACTCTTTATGTGTTTCAATGAAATTTTTGTTTTTGTTTTATTCTATCTAGTTCTAACTCAGGGGCCTGCAACCTTTATAGTCAAAAGAGTAATTTTTGTTCTTAGTTCAGCTAAATAAAAATCAATTTGACATTAAAAAAAATCCAATGTATATTAAATATTTTAAATGTCAACTACTGTATTAGTGTTATTTTCAGCTGAAGCATCATAATATTTCTATTTCTCTTTAGCCAAAAGGGGTTTGATGCGTTTTACTTCAGTAAGTGGGAAATGATGTAGAAAAATAATACTTTTGAACATAATTACAAGAACAATAGATGTATAGAGGCATTAGTGGTACTTGCCATGCCATTTTATTGTGGAAAACATAACCTGTTTGTAAAAATAGATATTTGTAATATCTATTTTTAAAAACAGTTGGTTGGTTGTTCATCATGTTTAGCCAAAATTAGTAGTACCACTGGAAGATCCAGAGACATCTGCAGCAATTATTTTAAGTACAGTTGCGTTATAAACCTTTTTGTGTGTGTTGGTAAAGAAAACACACAAAAAAACAGACAAACAAACATCTAAGCTACTTGAAATGTCTTGATTTCTGGCACAGGTTTTTAAACGCTCCACTCTTAATATGGAGGAGGCATTGACGTGTCATTTTTTACTCTGATATCCATTTATTGCAGCGTGTTTGAGCAGGGAAGAGACTTTCCATGGCAATACGATGACGTCTCCATACGTCGCTCTGATTGGAGGAAACCCCTCGGTCCTCGTTCTCTGCAGAGTTGCGGTTTATAGACATTTGAAAAATAGACGCCGCAGTAAGGGACGCCGCATGACCGTCAGTATGGAGCCATATTCAGTACATTAGAAAGAACATTGCTTGCAAAGTTGATTTATTACAGTAATTAAATTCACTACTTAAACATGTTCTAGATAAATTAATTTCATACATGCTGATATTTTTAAGCCTGTGTTTCAAATAATTGTGATTTTTGTGCTTACAGCTAATAAAATACATGTAAAATTAGAATATTACATAAGACCAATAAAAAAAACTTGTAGTTATGAAGGTTGTTTTCAAAAAGTAGTTTTGATTTAATAAACAATGCCCATCAGAAGTCATATTCTAATTTATTGTTATTATATTTTATTTTATTTACCTTTACAAATTACTGAATTAAGTTAAGTGTTTAAATGTTTTTAAAGGTCATTTAAATTCACTAAACACACAGTTTTATGTTTGAAGTCTTATTATTTGCAGATATTCAATTTGTCTCAGTCCCTCACCTTCATAGATTGACCAAATGGTATAGAGGAGTACAATTTGCTTCATAAAGCCCAATCTTTACTGGTAAATAACATGTCCTGAACTTAATCAGCATACTAAGCTTGTTCCTACAATAAGCGTAATCAGGTATATAACATTAAATATTTTTTTATACTCAAAAGAGCATCAGGAGATGAGCCAGGAAAGGTTTATGTACCTCCAGTGTTCTCTATGTAAAATTAAATATGGCTCTTCTTGGGATCATAAAATGTATAAATATTGGCTAGAGACAGAAACTGAGCTAATTTTCCCTTGATTGGTTTATATCACTATGAATTTCCACTATTTTCAGTTTAAAGGGGCATCAACCAACACCATGTACACCAATCTGCTGTTTTGAGTTCATTAAAAATGATTTAAAGGTACAAGTAGGTCATTATTGTGTGTTCTTTAATATCTTACAATTCTAGAAAACCACAAGGAACCCTAATGACAGAAATATATAATGCAGATAACTTGAATTTCTTTTAATGTTTGGTCCATAGAATTGTATCAACGACCAGCAAATAAATTAACGGTTTAATTTAAAAAGAAGAGCAAACAGTGAATGCCCCACTGCTTTTTTCAATGAAACTTTTGGCATCTGGCTGTTATCAAGTACTACTGCATGTTTTTCAAAATGATATCAATGTTTAAAGTGCAACCCTCAAAAAAGAAAACCCCAAAAACATGCCACATATCTCTAGCGGGAAGGTAAGTCAGTTAAGTGTTTAGTTTATCCAGAAACCCAAATTCCCAGGAAGACTTAAAGGTTTGCGTTGAAAACTTTACCACTCACAACATGGCGGACGCTCTGACATATAATTTCTACGAAGCCAAAGCACTGTCTGGTCTTCAATATCTATGCTCCAGTCATGATTCCACCTACAAACCAAGACCCGCCTACTTCCCCCGCGCTAAAGAACGATTGGCTCAAATCAACAACTGCCTCTGTCAATCAAACCAAACCCCGCTTTCTGATTGGAGGATTAGAATCCAGATGAGCCTCCTTCTTTTTTAGCACAATCAGTTCGGTGCTTTTTTTTTTCGGCTACTACGGTTTTGTGCTTGTTTGACCAGTCCTTCAGCTCGGATCAGTTCGGGGAGCGAATTTGGACTCGATTCGGTGAGAAACAACTCGTATTATATGTTTTATTCTCATTTATTAGCGTACCGTAGTGTTAATAAAGTATTTGGTGTGTTCAGAGATTTAATTAACGAGCAACTGACATGATATTTAAAAAGGAAAGGAGTGGCTGATGGAGCTAACGTTAGCCGCCGCAGACAGATTTAGCTGCTGCTTATAGATCTGATTCTGTCAGCTAGCACACTGCTTTATATACAGATGAATAATCTAATATTTTATTGTGGTGATTATGATTAAAGTGAAGCTAATAAACCAAATGGATTTATTTATTTATTTATTTATTTATGCCCTTTACATAATAGATATGCGTTTTAATTTTACATAACATCATTCTTTTTTAAAAATGATCACTCTTTAAGATTATTAAATTTCATTTACAGCTTGTGTAGAATAATTCCTCGTCCACCTCCACTGACTGTCAGCGACACCGGGAATTCTTCACCTTAGAAAACCCATCTGAACATAACATAATGGACAGGACGGATCTGATCCAGAAGGCCAAGCTGGCGGAGCAGGCTGAGCGCTATGACGACATGGCAGACTGCATGAGGGAGGTGACGGAGATGGGAGGCGAGCTGTCAAACGAGGAAAGGAACCTGCTCTCTGTCGCTTACAAAAACGTGGTCGGGGCGCGGCGGTCCGCCTGGAGGGTGATGTCCAGCATCGGCCTGAAGACCGAGGGCAGCGAGAAGAAGCAGCAGATGGTCAAGGAGTACCGGGAAAAGGTGGAGAAGGAGCTGGAAGACATTTGCAACAATGTTTTGGTGAGTGCTGCAAATGTGCTGCTTACCCGAAAACCCACCTGTCTTGAAAGTCCTTTATATGGTCTTGCTAGATTTCAAAAGTACATTTATATTAGTAATTTAGTAAGGAGGGAAAAAAAATCTTGATTTTCTTTAAACACAGAGATATGTCTAAAACCTTTATATTTTACGGTTGCTGCTAATGGAAGCCTAACCTTAAAGCTACAGTATAATTTTAAATATATATATATATATTGTTTTCTTTTTTTTTCTTTTTTTTTTTTACATATTTATAGAAACTGTCACTATGTCTTGACAGTATGGTATGATGTGTGAATAAAATCAAGCTCCAGAGCTAGGAGGCGGGTCTTAGTGCTGTCAATTATCCTCCTGTGCACTTGCTCATTTCTTCCTGATAGGAGAGCCTGCTGTGAATGCTAGGCTAGTTATCCTAGCATGGCCACCAGTGATAGCAGATAAGATTTTCATTAAACATAGAGGTTTATTTAAAACTTTTATACAGTTACTGCTAATGGAAACATGATATTTAAAATTAGAAAATGATATCATACCAATAAAAAAAAAATAAGAATGTGGACT
>CAEFZY010018159.1:0-21555 GCA_903066815.1 Brachyrhaphis roseni | reverse complement strand
AAACTTAAAATCCCATTATATTAGGAAGACAACAAAGTGCATAGTATTGTTTTATTTGCGTCTGAAATACGACTTTGTCTTTCCTAGCCGTCACGGTAACTGAAAGCGTGCGGTTGTTGTCAGAGCTTTATGTGCAAAGAGCCCATTGCTGCTGTGTTACTGCCGCGTCTCAGTGACTTTTATCGGTATGGTTTTTTAACCAGCCCTGTTAGTGCTGTGCTACTACCGTGTTGCTGCTGTATTACTGCCTCGTCACAGGCACTGTTTGGAAAGAAAAGCTAAGGTATATTATTAAAACTTTGAAAACTCGTTCTGTGTACCGTCTGTATGTAGGCACATGCGGCTTATACACAGGTGCGGCCTATGTATGTACAAAAATGGTTTTTCCTCTAAAATGTGCGGGGTGCGGCTTATAATCAGGTGCACTCTATAGTCCGGAAATTACGGTACTGACAGCAAATATTGACTACACAACCCTAACATTCTTGCAGTCCTTTCCCATGTTGAACATTTCCACAACTCCCCCAGATAATATTTATTGAAGATGTCTCTAGTCATTTTTGAAACATTTTTAATATCTGTATTAATGTTTTATTACAGTTTTATTTGTTTTCCTTTACTTTTTGCAGTTTCTATTGAAATTCACAGTTATTATTCTTCGTACCAAATGTACCACACACATTTCCACTGAGTAAATTAAAGTCATACGAATAATCTTGTTCACATGATAGGTCATTCAAAATCATAGTGGCGACAAATGTAAACAGTCACATGAGTTATATTCATATTTCAGTCATGGAGCTCATTAGGGGAGACATCTTATTCAGGCGTTGAGCAACAAACCCATTAGACTTTGGAGTGGCTATGTAAGTCAAGGCTTTTGAATGACATGCAACTTTTATGAACCTTACAATGCCGTGAGCTGCAACAAAAACTATCCAAGATCTCCTACTACTGCCTGTTTTCTTCGTAGTAACATCTGCTTGTTGACGAAGTGATTTGTGATGTGAAAAAGTGTTTCCGTCACAGTTATGTGAAATGCATGTATTTCGATAAAGATGAGAAAGTATTCAAGTGCTAAAACATTTGATAGAAAAACGTGTATTTTTGGGATTGCCAAAAAAATATTAAGCAAATTTCTTTTTGTAATTTCAATTTGCGCAACTTTATGGGTAATGGAAACACAGGTATGAACAAAGGTTAACTAATAATGTAGTGAAGTACTGAGGTACAACCAAGAGATGCTGGTTCTAACTCAGACTGAAACATTTCTGAACACAACAGATAAAACACATCAAAACAAAGAGGCACGATATCAAAATAATCATGTAATGGTGACGTTATCGGTAAATTCTGTGATTCCAATATCAGTTATGATAAATCCAAATTTCCTCTCCGCCTTCTCATCTTTTCGTCTTTACTTCCAACACACTGTGACATTTAGCATCTTAAGGCACTGTCAGCTCTGAGCATCCATTGGTAGTCAGAGTTTATCCAACAAGCTGAATATTACACTGACATAAAAAGTGCAAACTAATGACACTTTTAAATGATAAGCAACAATTATTGCATTTAAGATGTACTTTTTTAAAAGTAAAATTGCACATGTTATCTTCATCTTCTATCACTTGTGTTTGCTTCCCACCTGTGATCAGTGAGACATAGTGGACTTTTTGTCCTGTCCACACTCTGTGTACCTGTTTATTGATGGGCTGTTTCATTCATGCTAAGGTTTTCCAAATGATAAATAGTTCTCTCGATCTTACTTCAATTGAACTTATGTGGGATCAGCTGACTCACATGCTCACTGATTTAATTTCCCCCTCCTCTCTGTTTTTTTTTTTTTTTCCTTTTTTTTGTCAGTGGGTGTATATTTATTTAATTTCTCTGACAGCAAATAGGGCTGACTTTGCAGCCAGTCAGTTCCAGTCAGTGATCTGTTTGGAAAACCTGCATTATTTATACCAAATGAACAAGAAGCGTCGCTTTGCTACTGAAGTTGCGCCAGGTGGAACCACCTCTCAAGGTCGGTCAACAGCAGATGGTTACTGGGACAGATCTTTACTGGAAGAGGGCAGAAAAAAACATTAAAGTTTGTTAGTGATATGTATTCTCCTTCAAGCCTCAAAAAGTTGCTTTAATTAATGCTTTGCTTCTTACTGGAAACACACCCAAACATGAGAACTACGCAACCTTTCATCAAAATATTCATCTGTTTCACAGAATAAAATGTTATTGTAATTTCTAAACAGTACTGAATTATTTTTATAGTTCACACATAACCACAGTCATTAGTGCACTTGATGTAGACATTAGTGTGGCACAGCAATGTAAAGTTATACACAATGGTAATGTAGAAAGACATTGCTTTTGAAAACGCTTAAAACTTGATGTTTGGTTTTTGTCAATAAGTTAATGTTTTTGGTGTCTGTAAAATGAGCCACTTCAAAAACCTCATGACGTCACAAATCAGCAGGGCGTTCCCCTCACCCAGCAATCCAAGCAGAGCTCCAGCACGTTTGGTCAGCTGGTTCTACCGCAGAATGACGTACGCCACATGCTGCATTCTTGTTGATTGTGCAGGAGGCGCCACTTCTGCTCTGTTGCATTTGTTTGAAAGCCATTTTTACATGGCAGTGTAAACGTTGAGTTGGTGGGCATTGCCAGCAGCAGCTTATTTGAATTTAAAGTGACAAGAGGCCCTAGAAACAGCTTGTACTGAAAGGAGCTCAAAGTACACAGAACTGAACAAACTAAAATCTCATTTTCTTATATAAGGTTTTTGTTAGTTTTCTGCATCATGTAGCCCAGAAAGTTCAATCTTGTCCTGTGGACACATTACTCCTCCTGTGCTGTGGATCTCTGCAGTTCCTCTACAATGGGCCTCTTGGTTGCATCTCTGATTAATGCTGGAAGCAATGTCTTGATAGCATTGCAGTTGTGCTACTCTTTCTAGTTTCATGTGCTGAATTAGAGACTGTCTGTGAACCCCGTCCTTGGTCTTCATGATGCCGTTAGTTCTCTAATGTTCTCCAATAAACCTCTGAGGCCTTCATAGAACAGCTGCATTTATACTGAGATGAATCACAGAGAGACAGACCCCATTTACTGGCAGCAGATATCTTCTTAATTTTGTGCTACTTGCGTCTTTCTAGTCTAGCACATAAAATGCACTGGAAAATGTGATGTAACATGAAAAAATGCAACATGATCATGAGGTGAAATGCTCTGCATGTTCTGACCTACAACATGCTGGCAGCAGTGTCGCCAAGCAGAAAACAGTAAATCAGGTGCAATATCAGTACATACAGCATTAGCAACACTACATCGACTAAGACACTGAAAAGCACATTTTTACCGTTAGCTGTACTGATAGCATCGGTGAAAAGCTTATGTTTATTATTCACAGTACCGTTCGCAACACAGAAAAGCTCATTGTGACCCAGTAACGGTGGCTCGTAAAATCTCCTGAAGGGGAGGGAAGTGCGAGGGATTTACCCCCTCCCTGACAGGTCCTGTTTTTTGTACGTCCTATATTCTAATTTATCTGGTAAATGTATTGTTTTTGTTTTAGTTTTGAAGTTAGTTGCAATTATGTAAATATTTTTCTAGGAATATAGTTTAGTACAAATGTTTTTTTTTCTATCTGGAAAAGTAAATGTTGTGTCCACCTCTTAATTAGTCCTGGTAGGTGCCAATGCTTTAAAAGCCAGGTGATTTAGATCAGAGGGAGAGACTCTCTCTCCTCTTGTTTGAATGCATGCTGTGAACTGGAATGAAATGTTTGAAGAACTGCATAAAGGGGAAAAAAATTCAGAGCTCTACAATTTCTGGATTCTGTCAGATTTTTCATTGGAAAAAAAGGAACATTGTGTTAGGTGTGAATACACCCTTAGGTTGTTAATTAGCCATGTTGTGTGACTCTGTGACAGGCATCATTGTTGTTTTAGTTCCTGCCTTCTCTCGTTGCTGTAAGGCGTCATGAAAGTTTTACCCTGAAAGCAGGCATGCTCCAGTAATGGGAGGCATCGCATCCATCATGTACATTATTACAGTGATCTAATGCATATTTAAACCCTGTCAGGTCTTTGTAATCCCATCCATCCCACGGTTCAGATCGTCACTCTTCTTGAACATTTTACGAGTAATCGTTTTGTACAAAAACTGGAAATAGGACCCTCATGCTTCACCAGATGAGTTTGTGTTCCAGGTTGGGAAAAAAAACTGCAGAATGACTGAATGTAAATGTCAGATGGATTTAATATTGCTGACACGAAGGTCAGGCTATGTGAACAAAAGTGAGCAAAGGGGAAAGTTTTCATTCAGATTCTAAAGGAAGTTTTGGATGAACAAGCACATCTTTCACTCATTTTTTACTTGTAAATCTAAATCTGATTTGATCTAATCTTGCTGATACAAGAGTCATTCTGAAACTTTTTATAACAACCAGAACCTCAGTAAACTTCAATGTACTGTAATGCAGACTGCAACAGGAATTAGAATTAGAAAAGAAAAAACATGTTTATGTTGCCACTTCATTCGTGAAACAATTTAATAAGTGTCATTTTGTCTTGGTGAGGTGTTGCCTCTCTGCAACTGCGGTGGGGGAGTTGGCATGGTAACGCTAGATAGTAAAGGCAAAGAGGCAGATGTAGAAAGCTCCTGCATTGCTTGGCTGCAGGCTTTATTCTTATTAAGCAAACAACATCTTGTTTAATAGATTGTTTTACGATATTCATTATAACTGTGGTACCAACTAACCCAATATTGAATAAACCCATTGAAATGTAATTTATCAATTATTCTATTAGGTTTTTAGCCTATTCATACATTTTTATCTATTTTAACTTATTAAAGAGCCTAAAAGCAACAGAACACATACTTCATTTGTTCTTCTGATCATTTGTACCCCATTAAAGTGCAGTGTGGACAAAGGCATTCATTGCTAATAATACTGGTTTGAGGTCAGACACATCTTTATTGTACATATTGTTTCAATGTGTACAATATCTTTAATAATTTGGAGGAATTTGGAGGAGAAAAAAAGCAAAACATTTTCTATCATGAGTTTGGGCAGTCACTCTCCTCAGAAAAATATAACAAACCACTCACATTAGGTCATCCCAGTGCTGCCACCAAATGACAGTATTGAATAATATTTGGACCATAAACTCTTCCATAAGAGGGGGTAAAAATGAGCCGCATTAGGATCAGTGTGTTTTCATTTGTAACATATATTGTGTTATAATTTTGTCCACACTGGAATGATTTTAAGGTTCAAATCATTTTATTCATAAGTTTTTGAACATTTTTAAAACACTTGTGAAAGTTGGAAAAGAAAACTTCACAACAGTAGAACAAAATGAATATCTATTTTGCATGGGTGCGTGTGTGTGTGTGCAGGAGTAAGAATCTCTTCATCTAACATCAATAGGACCATTTCAGTGGTGTACCTTGGAGCTATGACATCTTGGATGAGTAAACATAAAAGGAAAAGAAATGTTTGAATAATAAGCAGACCTAATAATCAATATGCGTGCACACAGGCAAAAGCCAATACACACAGCAACAGCAGCTAGTTTTGAACATTATAAAACAGAGTCCGGGCCTGGAGCGCTGGTGTCCAGGGACTTTTAGATGTCTCTCCCAGCTGAATCACCTGCTGAGTGCTCAGTCAATTTTTCCAGAGTCCTGCTAAGGGCCTAATTGTTTCACTCAGGGTGCTCATGTAAAAGTTCCATCCCTCGAGGACTGGCGTTGAAGACTGATTTAATGATGAGAATGACAAATAAAATACATTCTCAAACATGGTGGTCATAAATGACACTATAAAAAGGGTAATGCTAGCTAGTTCAGGAAACAACGAAATAGAAAAAAAAAAATTAGGAATGGTAAACAGTCAGCCAATAATGAGAGCTTGTTCTTCTTCTCTGTTGCTACAAGCAAGCGCAGTATGAGATAATCCTGCAAAGTCAACAACACATGGCACTGCTGAGCTGCTCTTATGTGCTCATCCAGGGGGAGTGAATACTGCATTTTGATTGACAATAAATTAGCACAAACTGAAATCACAAAAATAAATTCACTCAATGGAAACATTTTTTCAATAAAAAGTTTTTGCAATAGAACAAAGTGTCTTTTCATCCGAGTGTGCATGATGGGTATATGGGAAGCTGTCACATAAATACATGGCACTTAAAGCAGTTATTCTTTGTATTGTTTGTATTAGTCTCTGGCATCAGCTCCAGTAGTCGTCTCTAGTCTCCTGATTTCGGTAAAAACGCTGAATAAGACGACAAGAAGTAGTAGGAAAATGATGGTTCATTTTTGACTCTGCTTGGGTGTAGTAAAGGGAGCATTTAAATTTTGTAAAATGCATTGGAGCCAAGATCAAATTGACCAAACATCATTCTTTGATTGCTAAATTAGATTCTGTTCAAGTTTGTATGGTCTGAAGCCTAAAAAATGCTCGTCTGCCCTCCCAGATTGGTGGCCTTGCAAAGAGGACAATAGGCTGTTGACTTGATTTCTTATTACCTGCGTAGGGGAATCTCCTCCATCTTTGATTGGGTGCCATAATGGAGCGTAATGAGAGAAGTGAGGTGTCCGCAAACGAGTAAAGCAGCACAACTAGAGGACCAATTTCTCTGACAATTTGTTTGTTTCCAGGGTAAAACAGTTTCCTCGTGCTACCAGCGTAGCAAGTTGAAAACCCAAGGGAAAAGGTTGGCGTGTCTGTTTAACAAATGTTGTTCAAATGATGTGCAGGGATTTTTTTTTCTGGTTTGTGGGAGTATATCTGTTATCACATCTCTTGTTTTTTTTCCCGCCCTCCCTCTCCCGTCCTCGTATCTCCTCTGGGACTTTTTTGAGTGTATCTTTCCTGTTTTCCTTGCCATCATCCAATGCAATTTTCTCTTTATCAACATTTGATTTCCAACGAGTGAGCTGTCCTCTGCACAGGCGACACAGAGCGAGACAGGAGCAGGGAGGGGAGAAGGGACGAGGAAGAAAGAAAGACACTATTTATCTGACTCTCCATTCCCTCTTTTGATCTTTAATCACTTTTTATCTCTCTTCCCCCTGGTTGTCTGACGCCAGTGCTCCTCTAAATGTGGCCCCAATTTGTTAGATATGACCATTAGTTTATGTCAAACAAGTTTACCAAGTGTTGCCCCTTCTAGTGCGATGCTTGTCAGTGGTTTTTCTATATCTAAGATACTGCAGTGAAATATCAGAAGTGTACAACTGCAAACACATTGCAATTTATATTAAAGGTTGAAGATGTAATTTAGATTATGTGTGATAAAAACCTCCAGGGTTTAATCTCATCCTTCTGTAACAAACAGTGCCTTCCAGGTATTCATCCACCTTGATGTTTTCTACATCTATTAGATTCTATTTGACGGATGAACACAAAGCTGTACAAGATAGTGAAGTTAAAGGAAAGGGTTCAATGTTTCTGAAATTATGAAAAGTGGTGAGTGAAACTGCATATTTTGATATTGATCCAAAACTAAGCAACTACAGAGACAGTATCACTGATAATAAATACTTATACCGATACTTACTATTCAACAATGATATATTATCAAATGTCGGACCTCGTGATGTTTGTTTTGAATTATCTTGCTACAACCTAGGACAGAATTTAGATAAAGTTTATAAGTGCCTACAAAATACTTCAACATGTTTACAAGACAACCAGAAACAATATATGAAAAAAAATGTGTGTGCATTGTTCTCTAAACAAATACAAAAGTAAAAGTTCAAGAAACAATCTTAAACTAAAGAATGAATCTTATCACATTAGTACCGATCCGACACTGACATTGATTTGGTATCAATATTATAAATATTTCAGATCGATGCGATTTGTGTTCTGCCCCACTTAAGTTAATGTATTGCGAAACAAGCTCTCAGGTGTCTTTTTTTAAAACTCCGCTTTCAGGAAGTCATTAGCCCATTGCAACTCTATTAACTCTTTTACAACATTTTTACCAGCATTGCACTAAGAAGTAGCCCATAATGAGCTCAACAGATGCACAGTTCAATCAGCTGTTTGCTAATTGCTGCTGGCTAGTCTGAAGGAGCTGAGTGGGTGATTTGAAGCTTGGAAACTGCAGCTACAAGGAAGAGCTTCACCGTTGAAAGCTGCGCTATGTCCTCCCAATCGTATCATACAGCTGAATGGTTGCTACGGGAGATTGAAGGATTTCTCAAACATGCATTAAAGAATCAAGGCAGCAGTCCAGCTGTTTTTGTTGATGGAACAGCATTATAACATGATGTAAAAACTCAAAAAGTCAATTTTACATAACACTGCCTCTTTAAATGACAACAAGTTCAGCCAGCTTTGTACAGTTATCCTGTATCGCCACACAGTATTTTGCATGAAGGCCAAAAAGCTCAACTAGTTTTTCTTCTTGCCACTATTTTACAAAGGCCATTTGTAAAGGGCATGACTTACAGTTGTCTTGTCAACAGATTAGCCTGAGCTTTGGCTCGATGTAGCACTGCCAGAATCACAATTACCTGCTTGCATCACCTGCCAGTTTAGGTGGGCAATGTTCCATTGGATGTTAAAGGCTTATAATATTGCTTTATATGTGGTTGCTTGGTTATCATGATGTTTGCTCATTAATGTTCCCTATAAAACCACACACTTTCCTAAGGGTATACTGTATGATTGAAATATCCAGTTATGAAGAGATATTCATAACTAATATAAATTTAAAGGGGCAGTATTACAGAAAATTGACTTTTCTTAGCTTTTAAATTTCCACATCAAAAACATAGCTGGAGTGTTGGCTTGATTCTTTCATGAATGTTTAAGAAATCCTTTAATCTCCCACTGTAACCATTCAGCTGTGCCAAACACTTGGGTGGGCCTAGCTCCGCCTTTGAGGCCAAAGCTCCTCCTCGGAGCTTTAGCTTCCGAGCTTCCTATTCAGAGCAGCCCTCCCCAACCATCAGCTCCTTAAGACTAGCCATCAGCAATTAGCAAACACTTGATGAAACTGCTGAGCTCATTTTACAAGCTACTTCTCAGTGAAACCTTGGTAAAAACATTGTTAAATGGTCAGTAGAGGAACGCTGTTGTGATGACTTCCTGAAGGCAGCGTTTTAGAAAAAGCAGGAGGTTTTAAAGCAAGAGGCCCAATTTCAAGACATTAAACTTTGAAGACAGATTTCTTTTAAGTCATATTGATATATATCTTTTTTTAACAGATGAAGGTAACGGTTATCTGATTGTACTATAAAATGATACTATGTAGCTGAAAACCACACAGTGCTGCCCCTTTAAAAAGCACATCCATTAATTAATATTTGTGGAATGTTAAAGTTGAGAAATCTTTAGAAGTACCGTGGTGCATTTTTAATATCCTAATTAACATGTGCTGTAGATTCTCATTGGCTTCCAATTAGACACAAGAAGCTAGAAAAATCCTGTTTAAAGGTCAGTCAGATAAATTGTTAATTTTAAACATCAGAATGAGGTTGAAAACAAGGTTGTTCTCTACCAGCTAGATCATTTTCCAACTGAATCAAAAGTTTCAGCAGCTAATTAGGTTCATATAACTCTGAAAAGTTGCTAAAAAAATCTCCATTGCAGTTGACTATTTAATGTCATGTATTGGCTTTGCACAGTAAATCATCATTAAAGTGGAAATAGAGGAATCTCTTGCTCTCTGTTTATATTCTGCACACCTAAGTAGCTTTGCATAATTTACTGTTCAAAGAGCATTTAACCATAATGTTGTCTCCTCTTATGTAAAGAGAACCGAGATGCGGATTCCAGGATGTGAAAAAGTGGCTCCATTAAATTAAGTTCAATTACTGGCTCTTTTGCCAGCACCTCTGCTGCTGGAAGCTGCAATAGATTTTTCTTCTTCCCCACATCATCCAATAAACAGCAAACTTCCTGCTGATTTATAGGTGTGGCAGAAGCCTCTGCATCTCGTTTTAACGAGTCATTTAGGAGGAATTTATGTTGATGGTTGGGTAGAAAAGACATGAAGGCTGAAGAGTTTGACGGTTTGTAAATAGAAACTTGTACAGTAGCTGGCTGTTTTGTTATAAAAAAACATATTGGCATCTATTTTGCGAGGTAAACGATAGAAACATTTTATCTTAAAAACCAATTCTGCTTTTTATCTTACAAAGCAAATGGCACTCAAGAGAAAAGTGCCTCTACGTCATGTTAGCAAAGTTAGCTCAAACAAAATGTAGTCAGTACAAATTATTAGCAACAAGTTGCTGCCAGCACCTAACTTTAACTTTCAGAAAAATATTTTATTTTTTTATAGCTATATTTTGTTATAGTTATTTTTAGTTGCATGAGGAAACGTTCCTTGATTTTATAGTACTGCATGGTGTTTTGCTAATTCCCCCCCTTCAGAGTTTAGATTTTTTTTTTCCAGTTAAGTTATCAGTAACATCTCTCTAACATCAGCTTGAAATAATGTATCATTGTAAATGAAGAAAGGCTAATAGCCAGTCAAACCCCTGGGTTCAGCTAATTAAAGACAAAACAAAGTGACAGGTGATTGATGTATTTATTCATCTTTTCTGTCATTTTGTTTCACAGGAAAAATAAATCTGAAAAAATTTGTTGACATTTTGGGTAAGTGCAAAAAAAAGAAGATAAATAATCTGAATTAGGAGTTAGTCAACCACAGTTCTCATTATTGTGTTGTTTCCCATTATATAGGCAGTATATCTACTACTTTTACTACTGAGGCATATTTTATAATTAGTAAGTTGTAATTCATTTGATAGGTGCTGGCAGACGCCTTCCAACTTCTCCTGCTGACTGGTTTTCAGAGGCAGAGAACTTGTAGATAAGGTGAGTGAATTTGTGGGGCATTTTTAATGCACATTTGATGATTTCAAACATTATTATTAACCACCAAAAGGAAAATAAGTCCACTCCTTGGAATTGAGAGAAGTGTCACTGCTGTGTAGCTTCCCCAGACAAAGTGTCTGGATGGAGACACCAATGACAACATCAAACACTAAAATCTATTGTTTCAATCTTTTGGGTAAACATATTTTCTGTTGTTCTTTCACAGCGGTTCATGTTTTTTTTTTTTAAGTGGGGGGTTCTGCTGCTTACATTGTAGCGCCCTAAATAAGGTGGTCAACAATCAACAGAACAACTGGGATTTGATCTTGGAAGCCACACGCTTTTCCCTGAGGTCGAAACTACACACCACAACAAAGTGCTCCCCATTTCTTGTGATGTACGTATGGGAGAGAAACAGTCTTCCCTTCAGAGATTGCAGCCATCTTGCCGCCGAGTGTCTGGTTCACACTCATGGCTTTGGGTGTAAATCACAAAGAAGTCTTCCTTCTAAACATGAGGAAATAGGGAAGAAAAGTGTGAAGAATGGAGCCAGATTTCTCTAGCCAATATACAATCAATTCTGTTTGTGGAAAACTAGCCACCCTGAAGAACTCAGAAGGTAAAAGAAGTTTAACGTCGGCCATTCGAAGGCCTACAGAAGAGAAGACAATAGAAGCCTATAAGCTTTGAAGCCTGAAGAGACCAAAGCACAAACCTACCTGGAAACTCGCAGCATTTGAAGCCTCCAAAGAGGTAAAGTTGATAATCGTACAGCCAGAAAAATAACCCAATCCATAGTTCATAACACATAGATGTGAAAGTTGATACTCAAGTAAGGTCACAACCTTGAGTTTCTTCTCACTGCTTTGGCACCAGTTATTCATTTACACGGTTGTCACAAAGTATTAAAAGTTTGACACCAGTTCCTATTTTGCATGATGATTGTTTATTGGATGTCTTTGATATGTGGCTCATTAACAGAATGACACCTGTTCTCATTTGGCAAAACATCGGCCTCTTGGTTAAACTTAAAAGCAAGAGTTTCATAAACTAATAAAATGCTATTTTGTTTATTTTTCTGACCCAGGTCTATTTGCCATTGTAAATTTGCTTTAATATGCCAATCTACCTCCTCAATAACACACATGTGCACACCACCATAAGCATGTTCATACACACAGCACCAACTATCTTTGTCTCCACTTAACAAAAAAAAGGAAATATCTCATTTTGCTTTTATGCCTTAAGTCATCTGTAATGACAAATTCATAATTCAAAATCCTATAATGATGTAATTAAAAAGTAATTTGAGCTCTATCTCCCTTTCCCCAACACACACACACACACACACACACACCCCAACATAAAGACATGCCATTATGTTGATATGTCTTTGGATTCTACACTTTGTTGCCAGAAAAGTAATTGTTTCTTTTTTATCACAATAAGTAATCTTAGATCTCCGACTACTGGCAACTTTGGTCCTTTAGGTCCCATTTTACTGTCACCACATGTCCACAGACAGATGGAGCCCAGCTTGTTGGATAGCACAAGTGTTAGTAGGAAGGTAGCTAACAGGCTAACTGGCAAAATTGCAGCTAACTAGAGATGGCAATTAAACCTGGATGGCATTTAAATGAGATCAATTTCCGATTTCAATGCTGCCCTCATGGGAACTTACAGGCTTCTTGAGATAATAAAACATCAATTACAAGAATTTTGACCTTTGTCTAAAACAATCTGCATAATATTTCTCCGACTATCCTTTAAGTACTAATAAGCTCCACTGAAAAAGACACTTCCAATCTCTAGCCTAAATGTCTGATATTTTAAACAGATTATCAATGAGTTGATGGTTTAACTGAAAAATAAAATGACAGATGTGATGTTAAAAATCCCAATTATTTTTATCTATACCAGAAGACATTCACATCCCTCTTGCTTTTTTGCATTTCACCATGTTATAATCAAAGCTATGTAGTTTGCTAATATTTGTTTTTACGGAACAACGAAAAGCAATAAATACTTGTGATGTGGGGGAAAAAAATTATTTGTCATTAATTAAAATTTCACCAAGTGAACATTTGATCTTCGAAAGAAAGAAGGTTCTTAACTTTCTCCAGCAAACATGTGGAAGGTGTTCTAGTGAAATAAGAACAAAATAGTGTACATGAGAAGCATTTTGTGTGATAGAAAGCCAAAAATGCACATTATTCTTAAGAGACCACCCTTATGATGAAACATGGTGGTGGCAACATCTTGATGTGGGATTGTTTTTCTGCAGGTTCAGAAATTGCCAGGTCAGGGTTCATAGAAAAGTGAATGGAATTAAATACAGGGCAAAAAAAAGAAAAATTGAGAAAAGAAGCAACTTTTGAGACTAGGTTCACCTCCCAACAGAACTACCCTTCCTTACAACAAACAGCCAGAGCTTCAAGAGAAGGGCTTTAGTAAAACCCAAAGTATTATCATGTGCTCATACACCAAAATCCAGAACTATGTCCAACTCAGAATCTGTTAAAGTATTTGAAAATTGCCTTTCACAGCTACTGTCCATAAGCCTTCCAGTTGTATTTGCAGAAAAAGATACAAAGCACCAACTTGAAGGTCTGAATACAAAACAGCATGCCACACCTTACAGGGTTTTTACATATATATATGAAATATAAAAATCATCTCATTTACATTTTGATTCCTATTGAAATCCTCTGAAATTAGTAATAATGAGACAGCCTGTGAGTAAGTTTCAGGGGTAATAAATATCACTAGCCTGGTATATACCAGCCCCTTGCGTCGTACAGAGGGTATGGACTCAGGGCTGTTGAGACGATGGCTTCCTGGAGGTGTGTTCTCCTGAAGTTTTAAATTTTGCCCAATTGAAAACGTTTTGTGGTGTACTTATTGCACCAATTTGACACTACAAAGTGTCAATCTGAATCAGCAGGCCTGGCTGTTAATGATTCAATATTTGGAAATGTGGCTAACATGGACTCAACGGTTTCATTCACTTCCTCTGCTGCCATTCTCAAAGGACAACGATAGACTACATTTCAAAAAGTGAGCAAAAATTTGATTTTGAAGTAAAAAACATTTTCCAGTTGAAATTCTACTGGAGGAATCCATCTCAATGGAAGAAGTCGAGACAGCACTGAAGGGAGATGAGAATTGAGTGGAATTGTGTAGAAAGGTAATGGCCGGCCTAAAGTACCACAGCAGGGCACATTTTTACTCAAAATGTCATCCATCTATCTGTTGCCTCCCTCCAGGGGAAGTGGTTCTTTTCTGCAGCAGTCATTAGGCAAGAGTCAAAGTAGACTGTGAATAGGTTGCCAGTTCATCACTGAACGTCTTGGGGAGACACAGGACAAACAGCCACGCACAAAGACTTACAAAAACAATTTAGAGAGACCAACTAACCTAGCAGTCACCCAATTCTGCCAGGAGAGGAAGAACATGTAAACTCTATGCAAAAAGACCCCAGCACTGGATTTGAACCGAAGACCTTCTTTCTACAAGGCAACAGTGGTACCAACACTGGGCACTGCACAGTTTTAAAGATGTGATTTTTTTAAAAGCCTAAAAGACAAAGTTCAAAGCAGTGAAAAAGCACGACAGCTACTCAGTCGAGTTAGCATTATGTGATTCTGAAGCTGTGTGACTGACGACATCAAAAGAGGGACAAAGAAAATTATCTTCAGACAGACTCTCTCTTTGCATAACAATATGCTAATGCAGGCATTGTCTTCTGTCATGTCATTCATGTCTTTTGAGAGCTACTGCTACACTTAATTCTTTGAACTTCCACTTTGGAAAATCAAACCTCTGACAGTGCGTGTGTGCATGTCTCACATTTTAAATCGAATAAATCACTGTTCAAAATGACATCTTTTATCCACTTACAGTAAGTACCATAATAGCGGGAATAATCCAATAAAAATGATGAGGTTTCCCAGCTGAATGGACTATTATATGCATGTGTGTGTGTGTTCTTGTATTTGATACATTGTGAGGACTATGTACCTAGCAAGCTCTGTTGTGGGAACTGACATTTTGTGGGGCCCATCAGAAGTGGTGCTGTTTTCTAGCCTCCACGAGGGGCCACCCTGAACCGGCGAATCGGCAAACGGACAATTGGGACAGGATGTAAAAAAAACAGCTCCGGAGGGTCTGGGTCTGATTAGGGACACCTGGTCGTGCCACAGCAGACTGCCACATATAATGAAGCAAAGGCAGCCCACTTGTCCTGTTGCTCTCTGCATTGAGCTGAGAGAGACATGACCCCCACCAACTTCAAGAACCGCTGCCCCATCTACCACAGTAAGTCCTGGAAGCTGAGGACACACCTGGACAGCGTTCATGGAGTTAAGCATGCCCGGGAACTGAAGATCCTGCTCTGATATGCATGCGGTATGGTCAGCGTTAGAAGCATGAAGTGCCCAATCTGCCAAGTTATTTAGTGCCCAAGATCAAGCGATCTTGTAATGCCCAGTCAATTACGCAGGTGCCAGGAGCTGTCCATGGACCAGATCCCCAAGCTGTTGGACGAGCTGGAGGTCAGTCCCACGGTGGCCCTCAGGAACAAGTTCTTTGGTTACCTGGCCCTTTACCTCACTTCTCTCTACAGCCACAGAGTTGGCTTCGTCACCAACCTGAGGACAGCTGAGGTAAATGAGGCCTAGGCAAGAATCCAGTCCCTATGCTCCGGGCTACGTCATCAACGTGAGTCGGGCTCAGAGCCCCACAATCCCCGTGGACTTCCATGTAAATTCTTACATCTTTACCTATAACTCTCTGCAAACCAAACCACAAGATAAACAGGCCATTTGGTTGTGCCCAAGTCTATCTAAATTGCGGCGAGTTTAGGGTTAGGCATGTGCTGGTAATATAAGTTTTATTACCAGATGGCAGGAACCAGAAAATGTGCCGTTGATCTCTGAGGTGTCCGCCTCTTTAACGTTAAATATTTCATGTCACTTTTTTAAAGTGTATATTCTTGATTTATTATATTTTAATTTGTACATTAAATGTTTTAAATGCAGATCCAATTTGCATGTTTTTAAAGATTAAAAAATATTTTTAAATATTTCAAAGGTTAAGCTATAAAAATGATTGAAATGAAGTCAATGAAAAAGTTTTGTATGTGTGTGGCCTTTGATACATTGCAAGGCCCATTCTTCCAGCAAACACCATGTTGTGAGGCACTGACAAAGTGCTGTTTTGGGTAATGGGTTAGGTTAAGTTTAGGTTAGGATTAGAGTTAGACTTATACTAGTAATGGTTATAGTTTGGACAAAGTTCAGGGCTGGGCTATAAAAATGAATGGAAGTCAATGAAAAATCCCTGTGAAGATAGAAAGACATACATGCGTGTGTGTACTGGTTAAGGTCAAGTCCGGAGGATGGAAGAAGCTGCCAAACTTTTTCAGGGATGGGAAATGTCTTGGCTTCCCTTCTCACAAGTGGACCCATCTGACTGTTGCTCCCATTTGTGTGTTCGAGTGTGCATGTACAAGTGCATTTGTATATTATTCGGTCTCACTAGGTGTCTGTGCAAGTGCCAGGGGAAGTGTGTGTGTGTGTCGTGCCTAGACAGACAGATTTGTGGGCACAGTAGCTTTTACAGAGTGCCAGAGCAAGCCATTAATAAAACAGTCAGAGGAAGAGGAGGCAGTCAGAGGTCAGTCCCTAGGTAGCCGGCCTGCTCCTTTCCATTGTGTACGTGTGTGTCACAGAAAAAAAGAAAAAAAAAGACCACAGTGTGTGGGTAAGAAAAATAACATCAACCTCCTGCTACTATCACTGCCCTGCAGTCCCTGTGTGGTCTGCTAACGCATCTTTCACAGAGTAGAATGCTAGCTGCCCACAAATGTGTAAGCAAATAAGAAAGGTTGTGATTAGGCAGCGTGCAGCCCTTGCAAGAAGCAGCGCAGTGGGTATAGAGGTTCTAGTGTGCGAACGCACGTGTGCTTCCTGTGTCCAGAGGTTAAAATAAGACAAAGCAGGAAAGGAACTAGGAAACAATCCATCCTGCAGGATGTAGCACAAAGGACACGCATGCTCATGAAACTACCATAAAAAAAGCATGTGTTGCACAAACCTCACACTCTTCCCCCACACAGACACGTCCACAAAGACATTTATTTCTGTCTTGCCAGAACGAACAAAGATGATAAGACACAAATATCCCGCACACACACACATAACGATCCTTTTGTAACTCTGACTTTCACCCTTTCCCCCTCTTGTCAAAAAATGTAGCAACTTGTCCAACATGAGAGCGAGACTGTGATAAAGCACTGCAAAACAACACTATTAAAATAAATGGTCAGGCTGTCCCGGCATCAATTAGACTGACAGGTTTCTTCTCTCACACACACACAGAGCTGCACATAGATCAAGCTGACTTTACTTCTCTGTCCGAACTTTATTGCTCCACCTAGTCCTAGCCTCCTTCAAACCCGTCCTCTCTTTCGTTTCGTCTTTCATTTCATCCTCTGTGCTGCGCTCATTATGTCTCTCTGGCAACAGTTTTGTCTCTGTGATCAATCCCTCCTGTCGTTTTCCCTTTCCAGATATATCTATTTCTTTCTGTTCTCTGTCCTTTTTCTCCCCTCCTCTCTAAATTTTTAAACATGGCCATTTGGCTTTAGACATAACTAATTGCTATCACACAATGTCAGACTGCAGCTTTGGCCCCACTCTCCTGGCTTATCCTCGTTGTGTGTGTGTGTGTGCATGTGAGAAAGTTGTTTGTTGGGAAATGGGTTCAGTCATGGTCAGAGCAATGGTGCCAGCTCCAAACATGGGGCTCACAGATGAAGACCGTGGTCAGGGCAGCACCTGGTGACAGCTGCTACAGCCCTTTTACTCTTCTTCTCATTTCACCGCATGGAGGCAACAAGGCCAACCTGAGTTGCGTTTGGTCTTTTTTGAGTCCTTCTTGGGTTTCCCCATTTGGTTTGCATCAATATTCTGTCTGAGTTAACGCTGCTGTTGAAGACTACAATCAAAGTGGGGAATGTAATAATGAAATGTCTAGGCAGCCAAGAGACAAAACTGGTGAACTGTGGGTTGTTCTAGTTTGCTAAATGCACAATTGTCCAGAAGTTTGTTCATCATCCAGAGGTGGTTTATGAGCCACCCTTCCACCTGCCCATTTGTCAGGGCCAGATGAGCCTTCTCTGCTAGTCCGAGAAAATTGAAAATAAGTAGTGTAAAATGTTTTAATCAATTTCATTTTATCTATAATTAAATTTGTACTATTTATTATTGAGGCTTCACTTTAATTTCCCAATTTAAAAAGTGCCTTCAATGCATCAAGCGAGCTGCTCCGCCTCAGGACCTGCAGTACAAATTCAGCTACCCCTTTGTCAAAAATGCCATGCAACAGGTCGTAGTTAGCATGACAGACAGAATTATCAGCCAATCAAAATTGACATACAATGACAGTTGCAGTTAAAGAGCTTCTCTCTGCCTGCAGTGAACTTGGTATTTACAAAATGGCAGCCGCATCAACTCCGATTGACCTAGTTGCAGACCTTTCAAAATTGCTTTCTTTCAAAACGCTCTTTAACGGATAAAAAAGAAATAATTAAAGATGGAAATCCCACACCAAACCTGGAATCACTAACAGACCAGCAAGAACTTTGTAAGGAATTTTAAAACACTCTAACCATGAGCGCTACAAGTGGCTAACAACTAGCACTGAGCCAAACAACCTGTGGCTTTTATTTACAAGTAATTGGTGAGTGTTACTTTTCTATTACATTCTAATACAAAATTTACTTTATTTTTTACATGTGCCATGTGAGCAGTATGGATTAAGGTTGAGCTTCACTGGGTAACATAGAAAAGTTCAGCTAAATTGCTGGTTGTTCAATTATGTGCTCTGTTGCCTGTGTATTTTGTTAATACATTGATATATTGCTTGAAATATGCACAATATATATATATTGTTCAGGTATAGCTGACGTCTACTGAAGGCTCTGAAACCCCAAGGCACGCCACAGCAAAATACCGACTTGATAGTCTGGTAAAACCGCCCCCTTGTTCTACGCCTTGCTTCGTACTCTTGGATATTGAGAAACAATTTCCTCCTGGAGGTGTGGACTCTGTTGAAGGTTTTAAAATTTACCTAATTTCTAGCATTTGCACTTGACGTATGTTATGCATCAGTTTGACAATATGAAGCTTACCGAAAATTACCTGTGCTGTAAACAACCATCCTCCACTGCGAAGAGAGAAGTGTTGAGTCGAATGTGTCTGTTCACATTTATTCAATATTTCGAAGAGGGACCAACACGGGCCAAATTGCTTTGTTCACTTCCTCCGCTCCCATTGCTAAAACTACAATCAGATTGCAGAACTTGTGTTCGCTGATTGGCCTGGTTGAAATTCTGCCAGAGGAATCGAGCGGAATTGCATAGGAAGACAACAGCCAGGCTAGTCTTACGCAACAATTCACTCCAATGTCTTAAGGGTTTGACCGACGGAAGGAGACGTTACGCCCTCTGCACTGAAACTTGTGCAATGAGGCGCACAGGTTCTTCTGCCTCCCCTGCGCCTTCCCCACACTGCTCCTTTAAACAAGTGTCAGCTGTAATTAAACACCTGGTGAAACTGCATATGCTGGAAAGAGCAGAAACTTCTTAAAGAGACAGAGGCCTAATTTCAAAGGCATCAGGTTATATTTGATATTGTCACAATTTGTTTGGCCATATTCAAGCCATATCAATCTTAAAGAGACAGAGACCAATTTCACTGTGTCAAATTGAAAAGTCAAATTATTTTGTTTGACATCTACATCACTTTTTTATAACAATCCAAGGTAACATATTGATTGTTATAAAATTATTTTATGTGCCTGAAAAATACATAATACCTCCCTTGTAAGAGATTTAAACTGTATCTTTTAAAAGTATATTTTTCTTTACGCATTTCAAGTAACAATTCAATCTACTGTAAATGTCTGTCCTCATAAAAAAGAAAAAAAGGATTTCAAAGTTTTGAGAAATTAGGCTTGGAAAAAAATAGCCAAGGGGAGCCAACAGTTGAGCTAGCTCTTCTGAGGATATGCTTTACAACGCTAAATGATAAGCTGCTGTTTTTCCACTCATTAACTCGACTACATGTCAATAAAACTGCAGTTTTATTTATAGCTTTCCTGTGAAGTTTGAAAGAAAATTTAGATGCATTTTCACTGCTGGGGGGCGACTCCAGATTTATAAATTATGCTCACTGCACAAAGTTCTGCAAGTCCAAAACTTTTCAGAAGCTACTATAATAGTGGCCTTTGGGGAAATGCTCGGCAGCAGGGAGCTTTTATATTATATATATGTATATATACGTGCATGCTGTGGAACAAACTGGCAAAAGGAGAAAAGAACTGAAAGCGTCAAAAGTTTTCTGATCTAATCTGTCTTTTATCTGCCTGCATGTAACTTTTTTTCTTCAGAATTTCAGTGATGCTGATGAGTAGTAGTGATTTAGTGAAACTGTGAGGAGGTTTATAATATCCGTGGGTAATCTGGCTGGAACAGTCAAAGCCCACTAGGCTCATTATTTGTAATTGACCTTATTTGTGCCAGCTCTGTACACTGAACACAGTTACTGCCTTTCTCAGCAGCCCAAACTAATTTGGGCTCTGATTTCTGTCTTTCCGTCTTAAACAGAAGCAGCTTTTCCGTGCGTACACACCAGATGATGTAGCGAGCAGTAAAATGTGTGTTTCTGTGTGCGGTGTGCGCATGTTGGTGACCTAATTGCAGAGAATAGAGACCGGTCATTTCCTGTGTTTATTTTCTTGTCATTAGGGATGCAGAGGAGGGATAAAGAACTTTTGTTTTTTTCTTCGTCCAGCTGACCTGGCATTTTTATTGAGGTCAAAGCAAGAGGCAGAAAACTGAAAACTATTTGTTCTAGTGAAATCTTGGATGAGAAACAAAAGAGCAAAAACATTACGGAAATAATTCACAGCTGGCTTTAGCTAAGACAATATTTATATAGAAGACCATTAAAAAGATGAAAGAAACTTAGTTCAGCAAAGTCTTAAGTTTTTTGCTATGCTTAAAAACTTTTTAAGCATAGGAAAAAATTTAAGCCAAAAAACTCTGCTGGTTTTATACCAAACTGGCAACACACCTGCACTTGATTAGACCGCACCATGAGAAAACGGGTCAAATCAAACAAAATCGAAACCAAGAAACGGGAATAAGATTATTAATTTTATTTACAAAATCACCGACATAACTAGTCTGCAAAATAAAACATTTAGTACAGGGCAACTCAGAAGGTTACTTTAAAGAAAACAAACAAAAACTATGATACAAAAAGAAAACCCCCCATTTGGTGGTACCCAGTGTTGCAATCAGTATCATCGGGAAATGCTGGGCCAGCCTCACCCACACACCTGCTCAGAGTGTGGCATCTCAAAGGACAAACAATGGTGAGTACAAAAGAAAAATTATTTACCAGAAATGTACCAAATTATGTTGCTCCTGCTCTCTGGGCGAACTACGACGCTTTCCGGAGCACGGGCCACTGTCTCTGGGCGAACCCACCACTGCTGTCATGTTCTGTGTTCTCTGTGTTTTATTTTGAGTGTTCTGTGTTTTTTTCTGTGTTTATGTTTGAGTTCTCTGTGTCTATTAGTCTCCCTGTTGTCCCGTCCTCCCTTGATTACTCCCAGGTGTGTCTTGTTTCCCTGAT
>CAEFZY010018158.1:0-37957 GCA_903066815.1 Brachyrhaphis roseni | reverse complement strand
ATTAAATGCAAAATGTATATACAATGGGTCAATACAGCCAATGTATATTAAATGCAAAATGTATATACAATGGGTCAATACAGCCAATGCTGCAATGGAATGGCTTGGATCAAAGCATGTTTATATGTTAAAGTGGTCCAGTCCATACCTAAAATCTAATGTAGAATAGATGTCAAGAGTTGAAAACATTGATTTCCATAGATTGGGAGTGACTGGCAAAACTTTCTGTTACCACTTGTGGAAACTCATCAACTCGTGATCCATGTTTTAGTGTTTCTGTTTTGTAAAACATTTTGAAAACCATATTTCATTTTCCCTCCACTCCACAATTATGTGTTCATCTGTCATATAAAATCCCAATAAAACACACTGAAGTTTCCAGTTGTAATGTGACAAAAAGGGCTTTTGCTCCGCGCCGTAATGGTCCGTATCCGAACTCTGGTTCTGGCTGCTCTCCAGTAAATTAGATTTTGTTTTGTAGTACTTATAAAAAAGACACATTTCATAACACATTTGGGCAAGTGGGCCATAATGTCCTAAAACATCTTTTTTTCTCTCTTTCTGTATTGCTCTCCCCCTGCTTGCTGTTACTGCGGTCTCATTTTGCTCTCAGCTTGCCCTTGTTTCCCCAGGAGCGATGCCTGTCATGTGTTCTCTTAAAGAAAATGGGTGCTATCATTAAACACTTAGCGTGGATTCCTTTCTGTGTTTCGTCAATTGAAACATGATTACAAAATGGACAAGATGAACGATAGAGTGCTGGGAGCTCCTATAAACTTTTCAGGGCAAGTGAGGTATTTGATTTCATGCAGGAAGCTTAGATCACATCAGTTTTACTGTGTTAAGTTTGTTCTTGATTACACGAGCTTTATATTACCATGCCTTGCTGCACTTATTTAAAATATAAATAGTAAGCCCACACACTTGCTAAGTGTTGAGCTTTGTCTTTCTGCCGCTACATTTTTATACATCATCTCTTCTTACACCGTAATGCTGTTTATCTTTACTGCTCCTCTGTGAGGCGTCTGCTGTTTCTCTATCTCCTGTTCGACTTACAGTCAGTTCTGCTTCTTTAACACAAATAAGATAGAGTGCAGTTTTGATGATAGACTCCGGTCTTATCAGCCCTGCTGCTATCAGACTGAGAGCTGTCAATATGTACTGCGGTGCGCTCAGACCGCACATCTGTGCAGTCCACATTGACGCTACGTGTTCGGACGTCCATCACGGAACGCTGCTAAATCGGCCTCATCTCCTCTAATGAGAGCAATTAGCGGACACTAATTGCTTTTCTGACTTCCGTTATAGCTCGTCTTTTATCATTTGTCTCTCGATGTTTTTCATCTTCTCGTCGCCATCTGCATGATTTTTCCTCCACACTGGAAAGCAGAAAATATCTTTCTCTTAGATAGTTTTTCATAAAGCTGGATTACTGGTGCTTTTTTATTGCTTAATAAAGATCAGAGCAGGCACAAGTAAGCAGGTTTCTAATGTTTAAAAGTTAACTTAAATTATTATAATTTAATTTTTAATTTTAATTTTTTTAAAGAAAACAGATGGTTCAAATTGGAGGTGTACCGATCAGATATTTATATCTGTATTGGTCCTGATATAAAAAAAAAAATATTCTAGAGTAGGTGTCGGTGACAATGTGGTTGATCTATAAAGGCAGATCTGTTCAGTCTAATTCTATGCTTTGTGGTCTGGGTGACGTGATTCTTTATTTTTTTATTCCATGTTATATCATCTCTTTCCTGGAATAATGTCCTAAGTTATTTTTTGTCAAAAGGGATTTTGGCCAAAAAAACCCCAAACTAAATCACTATTTCTTTCTTTCCAAAAGATGTTTTAGGCAAAAAAAAAAATAAAAAATCAAATCACTTTGGGCAAAAAATGACTTGGGTCATTATTTTAGGAAGCTAACAAAATATTAGCATTTCTCATTTCAGTTTCTGAACCATTTAGAAGAATATTAGTTTTATTTTTACATGTTTATCAAAGGTAGTCAACCTGTTGTTTTTGTCAGTTTCAATTTCTTTATTATTTATTTCACGTTGACTGTTCTGTTAATTGCACTGACTGAACAAATTAATGTTGTCTTTACATGTTAGACCAAGCTTGTGAAGCTACTGGTGTATTTTTGTGTGTTGGTGCAAAGTTATCGAATAAATTTGTAATTCAGTACATTTATTTAAAAAAAATCAAAAACGTTTTAAATCAATTTAGGACAGTTTTTTCTGTATCGATCATATCAGCCGATACTAAACCTCAAGTATCTGCATTGGTATCAGAAGTGATTGGTGCATCCCTAGTTCAAATCACTCTTAAAAGCCCCAAATTAAGTCATGTTTTGGTTGAATAATCATAAGCAACTTACATTAGCTTTACTTTTCATTTAAATAAATTCACCCTTGCTGTTTTTTTTTAAGCTTTTTAGCTGATTTTTACATGGTTTATGGAACATGGTATGCTAGCCTATGCTAGCTTTTGCCTCCCAGTTGTGTGGTCCTTGATTTCTATGTAAAGATAAAACCCTAACTTTTTAAAGAGGAACCTAAAGCAACCTTGTTTTTCTGCCTACTTTAGCTCATACTATAATCTCTTAGGTTGTGCCCTTTGAGTGAGGATAGCCTTGATAACAATCTCTGCATGGCACATGAAATTTGGCAGATCCTTTCAGTGGATTAACCCATTGGTGAAAGTTTTCTGCTTCTGCATGTTTAATTTGACACCTTACGTCTCCCACCCTCCCACCTCCACCAATAAAGATTGCTTATTGTTCTGCTGTGATGCCATGGAGCTGTAGCTTGTCATGCTAAAATAAAAAAAAAGGATCACAGGACGAAGCATGACAAATATTTAGAAGCATCTAGGCAGCAAAAAAATGTTAGCATGTTGGCAGAACTTAGCGCTGACCTTGTCTCACCTGCAGATGTTTAGTATTACTAGAAGTCAAAATAGCATCATATGTTGGACCAATTTGTCATCCCTATTACGTTAGTAATATACCCTGTTACATGGACGGGGCTGTGAAATTAGGATAAAAAGCTTAAGCTGCACCAATAGTTAGGAGCTTCAGCTGGATGGATTTCTAAGTCTTAATGAGGACAAGCTCTTGTGAATCATGATGTGCTTCGGCCAAAACGTTTAACGTTTTATATATGCACGTTTACAATAGATAATAATGTAACAATAATGTCTATTTAGTTGTTTTGGCATATTTTTGTTCAGTATTTGAACTAGGAAAAAAATACGATGAAAAGGATGATCTCTCAAAGAGTTATACTTAAATACAGTGTAGCACTGTAGAAAAAAAAAGCAAAATAGAAAAAAAGAGGGGCAAGAGTCACAACTAGCAACAAAAGACAGAAATTAAAGAACTCATTGATGCTCATTAGAGCAGTGATCTGTTTGTTCCAATGCTCAGCCTCTTTTATCTGATTCTCTTTGTGCCAATTTATATAATTCAGCCCGCTGCCTGTGGTGACAATGTCATATGGGTTCAAAGATTAGTTTAGAGTCAGCTCTCACAGGCGAATGAGAGAGGAAACTTTCTAATCAAAACCAATAATGCTGTGTAGGGTGCCAGTAATGTGTGTGCTGGTAACTGCACCATTATATTTTATTGTGTGTGATAGTTTTCCTGTTGCCTCGTTCTAGATTTGAAAGGTACTTTTATGAGCTGGAAGCAGAATTTACTGAAAGAATCTCTGACTGCAAAGAAATATAAATGCCCTGGCTAATAATTCTCCCTCTCAGATATTCAGTACATGTCATAAAGGGCTTTAAAGCCGTTTTTGTTCTCCAAGGCTCTTCTCTAACAGATGCCATCTCATGATTATTGGGGTGTGATAAGCATCATTAAAGGGCCTTTATTTGACTTTGTTTTCCAGAACAGTACAACAGATTCTACAGTCTAGCACAGCTTAAAACTTTTGCAGGTTAGGACTGCACTGTAGGCTGGTAAAAACCAGCCCCTTGGTCCATACAGAGGGCCTGGGCTTTCAATAACAGACCGATTGCTTCCTGGATGTTTTAAACTTTACAGCTTTACTGCTGTTGATAAAACTACTGGCAGACTACAATTCTACAATTGCACAGAAAATTGACGTCACAACTTTTTCTTCTGTTTGTTGATTGGCCTGGCAGAGATTCTACTTGAAGAATCTAGCTCAATGGGAGAAATCCCAGGTATAGCACAAAATGCAGACTAAAATCGAGTGGAATTGTGTAGGACCATTGTCAGGCTAGCTGCGGCATATCCTGAAAACATACAGTTTGCAATAATATTGTAAGAATGTATCAATACCGGTACACAGCTGCTGAAAGAAGAAAATATAATTTCTTCTTACAGCTAACATTCCGGATAGCTGTAGTAAATGTGTTTGGAACGGCCCAAAATTACAGCAGGGTTGGAAATCAGTCAAGACTGTTGGTGTAAATGTATCTGTTGGGGAAAAAATGCCCCTGTTGGGTAGATATACACATAACTGTGTTTAGCTCCTTTTTATTAATGTTCAGAACTTTTGTCAGCTGAGGTTGAACTGTTAAGGTGCTTTATAGATAAAGTATTATGTTATGCCTAAACCAGGCCTAGTAAGCAGGTGAGTTTTTGTTTAAAACCACAAGATCTTTCAGGACAGAAATGCTTGATGGAAAATGTTGCTTCTATTAGTGGAGCAGCTATTTAATAGATTTAAAGGGCAATTACTTTTTCACGCTCTTGTAAGTGTGATGAAGGAGCAAAACAATGAAGATAACTTCACTATGACATCACTGTATTGTACACAATACTTTGCAGAAGTAGCTTTCCCAGCATTGGAATACTTTGAACTTATAAAATGTGAGAAAGAGAAAAACGAAGGAAGATGTATGAGTAATACATTTGTTCAAATCCATATTTGATGTGCAAGCTTGTACAGTCACCAAAAATAATCACCCTTAATCAAATCTTCAGCCTTTCCAATAGATAAAACCTACAGATGAATAGAAAATCAAAAGTACCAAGGGAGCTTTGTTTAAAAATAGGCCTAAAGATATAACAGTGACTGAGCCTACGCATTGATTGAGATGGCCAATAATCCATGGTATTTATTTCACGGCATGAGTCATTGATCTGTGGTTTGGAACAACCACAAAGTTACATGGTGTGTAACATTTAAAGAACCTCTGCAAATTATGAAGACTCATGACAAAGCTTGAACAGTGTTGAAAAACGCACAAAAATGTATTCACCAAGGTTGGATTGAAACTGGGGTAACACTTTATTTGAAGGTATGTGCATAAGACTGACATGACAGTGTCATAAACATGACATAACACCTGTTATGAACATGTAGCAGTCTTTATGAATGTTTACGACTGTTGTCATGAAGTGTCATTTGGTAAATAGTGACACTTTCAATGCGAAGTTGCACTGAAAGTTCCATTAAAAGTGTCAACTTTGCATTATTTGGCCAATAATGTCCCTTTTAATGCAAAGTTCTATGAAAATGTTCATAAAAAGTCAATTAAAGTAAAAATGTTATTTACTGAATGAAACTTCATGACAATAATCAGAAGCATTCATGAAGACTTCATGTTTATAGCAGGTGTTATGTCATGTTTATGACACTGTCATATCAGTCTTATGCACACCCCTTATCAAAAAAAAATATGTAGGTAATTTTTTTTTGCCATATCGTCCGACTCTATTCCCCATGTGACGAGCATATTGTTGGAGTGACTTTGGCCCTCCATTTTATGTTGGAACCAGTTACTCGCAAGGTCATTGGGGATGTTTAAGTTGACCTGGTAGACCTGTTACCGCGGGAACCAGATTTCAGATAAGTTCCAGGTAGATAGAAAACCGCAAAAAAAGTGCAATGGACAGAAATTGTTACACTAAGAGCATACAACTTTCCCCTCAGGTATCCGAGAGAGAGTTCTCTAATTAAGATAAGAAGTCCATCATGGCATCAATATCTCAAATGTAAAAACATGTGTGACATGTGAATTAGTCACAATAACACATTTTGCAGGACGATAAATTATCCCAGTATTTATTGCAATAAATGGTAATGTTGTTGTTTTGAGATCATTTTCAATTGATTGATTAAGGCAAAACAATGCCCTCTCAAACACAAATAAACTTTTGTAGAGAACACTCCATACTGGAACTGAAAGATGTCTAAAATGACCAGAATTAAACTCATAAACCAATAACAATAAATAAAACGGAAATAAAACCACACACAACCAAGACCATAAACAAAATGAATTAAGTCTCTGCAAACAAAATTTCCCTTCAAAAAATAATCATCAGAATGTAAATTATTAAGTTCACTTTAATGTGTCATGAGATTAATTGCGTGTTGTGACAACCTTACATGTGAGAATTATATGTTCAATGATTCTGCTGGTTTGGATTTGCTATCTGTTGAACTGTCTGGGAATTGTTTGGTTGACAGCGTTATTCAGTCGAAAGTGTGATTGAAAACCGTCCCTCTGAGACCCCCACTGTCATACCGTACCTGTTTTCCATCTGTCTTCATCATGCCAACTCTTGGTGACTGCCAAAATAACCCCCTAAATGGCTCAAATAAAAGCTATGTCAAGTGCTGTGTGTTGGTAAATCCAGAAACAATATAAGCACACACAACTCCCCGCACCCCCAAGACATCTCTACTTCCTAGCTGTCGACATCCATCAGAATAGATTCCCTTCTGCACAGCAGGTTGAATCATTTCAGTGAGAGCAGCAGCAGCCACAGCCCACAGCCTCCCGGGGTAAATGTCAAGTCTAGCATTAGGAAGAAGCTTTGCAGGAGACTCCGACGCATTCTTTCCCTCTCCTTGTCTCATTCTCCATGGCTGAGCAAGAGCAACAGGTTTGGCAAATGAGCAAGTGAATGATCGTACATGCGTTTCCCCAAACTTGCATTCGGCTCTCACCTGTGCCGGCTCTTTGACTAATTGAGATGCTTATTAGTTGGAGCACTCCTGTATGAGCTTCAAGTTCACCCAAAGAAGGTTGTATTTTCTAATGATGGTCTCTCCAGGCAGCCGTTTTCCTACTGCCCACTTAAAACTTTCCTGAAGAAGCATCTCAACAGGTTCCAGCAAAACCCGGCGAAAACTTGTCAGCTTCTGTGAGACTGTTCCCGTGGTTTGTGACATCTTCTTTAGAGAAATACAGTGACAGAACTGATGGCATATATCTCAGTGGAAAAGTTTATCACTTTCCCCAGTGGCACTTTTCATCTGTTCTATTTGGAAACTTAAATTCCTTCTTTCGTTTAATAGAAACTGGGCGCTGAAGGGTGCATTTATACCAGCACACCAGCCCTGTTTAGTCCACTACTCTTAACTGTCACCCTCAAAATACTTAGATCTAAGTTAATGGGTTAAGAGGTTAATCCAACTCTGGTTTGTTTGTCTAGAAAGTCTGGTTCATTTGGAGAGGCGTGAATGCGCAATCGAATTTGCACCAAAAGGCGAACTAAAGTCCACCCAAAAACCACAGCTCTAGTTTCCATTAAATTAACTCTGACATGGTTTGAATACATATGAGAATGCAAGCGGGCCAGAGACCGATCCAAAAGCAGGAAGCGAACAATAGTGCAGAGCATTCTGGGTAAATACAACCAAAACGACGAGAGTCTAGCAGTAAAGGGAGAAATAGCTTGTGTTTTTTTATCCTAGGATGAATGGATGCACTCCATTTTTGTTCACATTTCGTGAAGAAGGAAGTTATGCTCATGTCTTCTTCAGAGGTTTTTGTGTCGTTTCCTTCAGCTCAGCGCCACCACAGGCGAGGGTGTGAAGACATTTTTTAATTGGTTTGATTTATTTGACTCTGTTGAGTTGCAACTTCGGTCCCCAATCGAACCGACTCTATCGGACTACCAGGTGTGAAAACACCCAAAGTATTTCTACTCCTCTCACATCTTTGTTGTGTTCCTAGTTAGTTTGAACACAGCAAAGACCAAAGGAGGCATTTAAGAATAAAACTGAAGCCTGTCAACATGACCGCGACCCAGGGGTGAAAGTGAATCAGCCACACTAATGTCCATCCTCATCTCCCGGACAAAGACTTACAGGATCACAAAAATATCCACCAGTCTCACGTTTGCGAAACGTAATCACATCACATCATGCCCTGGCAGACCTGAAATTCTGGTAGGTGCTGACACTGTGTAATATGATATCTTGGAAAATAGCACCTCTGAAATTGTCCCTGCTGTTGTGAAAAGTACAATTGATTCTTTCTGCGGATACAGAAAGACAGGGTGGTCAATCTGGTTGTAACTTGGATAAAAGTTAATGCTTGGGTTTGGATTCTCAGTTTAAACTACAATATGAATAATTATTGATTTGTTAGTAATATTAGATACTTAAGCTTTTACATCATGCTGGATTCTATTTGTTTGCCACATTTCAGCAATGTGGAAGGAGGATATGCAAAGTTATTCCTTCTGTCCTCATCTGTTCTTCCTCCAACATAATCACTCTGACCCACCATAATCACTGTTCTTTTGGGTGACACAGTGTCTGGCACATCTGCTTGTAATTTCACAGCAAGCAGTGTAATATTAAGTTCAGGCTCCAAAAAGTTTTTTTTTCTTCAAGAAACTAAGTTTTAATCAGTCGTTCAGAGTTGGAGGTCGTACCCAACTGTGGGTTATTAAAGTCAACGGGTTTATCTGCACAGAAACAGTTGTTTTCCAGGATGATTTTTCGAAGGCTCCTAGTAAATGTGGTATTGTTTCTAGCCTCTAAATTGTGGTCCCATGACAATGTCACAAAATACACCAGAACCAGAGAACTGCGTGTGTAAAGTTTGCATAGCCTGGCTGTAAGCACCAGCTGATTACTTTTATCAAAGTATACCAGAGTTATAAGTTACAGTTTCAGAAATGCTGACATCATCTGTGATGCTAATTCCACAGCTTAAAGTCCTTAAATAAGCTAGCAAAGGTCCTGTAGTGATGTCAGTCTTTTACATCTATATGAATGACCATGTAGCTCAATATTTTCCCTCCCACACATGTTACTATACAGTATCAGTCTGTAGAGAAAAGACTATTATTCTCTTGTTGACAAAACCAACAAAAGTTTATCCAATTTCTTGCTATCACAGTTGTAAATTATTTTACATAACCAAAAACAGAGAAAAACTTTTTTTTATTTATTCATGTGATTCTTAGACAGCTTTGTTGTTCTTTGAAAATATCTGTCTATTTTACAATTAGAAACAAACTTCCTGGTTAAATGAAAACCATTTCAAATGCGTATGATCTTCAACTTAACAGTTTATTTCACAAAAATATAAAAATAGTACAGAAAGCAAATGAACCATAAATAAATGTGTTTAGTCATTATAGTCAATAGAAGATAGGTTTATAGTTTATGCATGTAAAGTCGGACCAATCACACCGCTAGCGCCTCTGCGCGTTGCCTCTCGCGCTACAGCAGCTGGATGTCTTAAGTTTACCTCAGCGCGGATCCCACACGTCTCCTTTCACTCAAACTGGACACAGGCTGACCTGTATGGATTATTTACATCAACCCCCTGTGAGGAATTATGTTTCTTTCCAGAGTTTTTAAGCAAGGTGTGTTCCCGGTTGGTCGGAGCGTTAGTGGTTAACGAACCCACGCTAACCTCATCATGCAGGTTCAGCCTGGTGAGGAAATTTTGTCCTCGCCTCGTAGTCACGCTTCATGCTGGTGTTATATTATTTTAGTATTATTTTTAGTATTATTTTTCCGGTTACAAAGCATTAAATCATATCAAATGCACAAATGAGTTAATGTGCTTGGCTGCGTGGAGATCTGAGAAACTCGTCCAATAAACTGGACCAAAAAAAATTGTTTCTATGTCCCCTTGTTAAAAATGGAAGAGCCACATTAGCAGCATTGAATTAAATCTCCCGTTTGTTGCGCATCTCTGCGCAGTGCAGCGGATCTAACTCATCATGCAGGGCCGGTCCAAGGCTGCATGAGGCCTTGAGCAGAATTTGACTTAGGGGCCCCTCTTGTTGGTAAAAACATCAGCATCTTTAACAGCTTCTGTGTTAGATTTAGTGAAATCTGGGAGACGGGGAGTAGTTTAACTGGCCAACCTAAAAAGCAATAAGTTATAATTGCAGTTTATTAATTTGTATTTGTGGGCAAACAGACTAGTTATGGGTTTAAATATTGCTTCACTGGTGATGTCTCCTGTAACATATAATTACCCAGTAATATTTTTACATTTCCTGTCTACTTAGTATCTTTTAATACAAAAACACGGTGAACCACCTCGGCGCCCCGACCACCGGGAATAGCAAGTTTTCTGGGGGAAACCCTGAACATATTCACAGTTGTTGTTGCAATCATCATTTTTTCCCCTAATATTTATGTCGTTAAATTACTATCTTTTTTTCAAATGTAATTAGTTTTTAAATATTTCATATTTTATGAAATAGAGGCTGAACATTATCCGAACCACAGTATTATTTTAATCTCTCACTTCAGAGTAGATTAGTTGGCATTCTAAGAGCCTTTTTTCCAAAGAAAGACTCTTAGAATGCTATAATAAATGTTTTCTTTCTCCTTTATTATTGAAACACTTAGAACTTTGTCCAAAATAATCAGAATAGATGAGCAATTTTCACTTTGCTTTGCATATTTTTGTCTGTTTTTGTCATAATAATGAACATTTTCTCATATGTGTTCAAAGCACATGCAGATAAACTTTCACTATAGGACAGTGACTTATTAATTATACATAGCTCAGTTCAATAATAGATCTGGATTGAGAAGGATGTAAAATGTTAGGGCAGGACAATAATTAGCCAAAGCGTCTGTGAAGAGAAATACAAAAGATATGTGTGATTTTTTTATTTATTTTTTCTAATTTAGAAATTATGAAAAGCATCTTAAAGAGTTAGGAAAGGAGTAAAAAAATAAGAATGGAGAGAAAATGCAAAAGTCTTGAGGGAGCAGAGCGACACATGATGAAGGAAAGCCTTGAGGATAAACGAGGGAGGGTTTTTTGTACGTATGTGACCTCATCAATCGCGGCGAGCAAAAAGGTTCTCACGCCGGATATTTTTCACAGTTGACTTTTATGTCAAAAGAGATTTCTATAGGAATGCCAGCTATTGTTCCATTTAATATATTTTTGCCGACAGAGGGACTGGTAAAATTCCAATTTATCTTTTGTCCAGCAGCATTCATCTTTTATAAGTCTGAATGTAAACTGGGTATACGTTTGGACAAGACTGGGCTCTGAACTGGGAGTACAGGAGGAAATCCATCATGCAGGAAATCCTAGGCTGCAATGCAGACATCATCAGTTTGCAGGAAGTGGAAACGGAGCAGTACTTCAATTTCTTTCATAAAGATCTACTGGTACTTTATACTGATTTCAAACAACTGATGCCTTCTCAATTTTCTTGTTTGTCTTTTTTATGTCTATTTAAGCTCCCTTGTTAAAAGTATAATATGATTTATCAAGTACAGTCTTCTAAGACAGAACTTTTAAACTGTAGAAAGACAAATGCTTGCTCTTTTGGTTTGAAGTAATAATGCGTGCAGCTTGAGAACATTTTAATAATGAGCTGTCAAAAACTTCTACAAACATAAATGATGTACATTTTGCATTCCAGCCAGTTAAATAAATTTTTCTCCATCTTTTCTTTTTTTTTTTATTTGAATGCAGGTGCATTTTATGTCTTAAACTCTCAGTGAACCATCTTGACTTTTTGTTGGCATAATGAAAGATTAGAAGATGAAACAAAAGTCTTTAGTCTTCTACCATTAAAGCTGCAGTAGGTAATAAAAAAGCCTTAAGGCCGACTTCTTTTGTTTGATGATTTGAGTTGCTATGTAAGCACCTTCCTCCCAGAAAGTACAGTTTCTAGAGAGAAAATCTGACATCATGGCGTTATAGTGTCATGGATCCACCTGCGTTATTTCATATACAGGCTTCATTTAGGTGTTTTCAAGGTTCAAGAATTGCCAAAATGATTTCTATTTTCTAAATGCCAGAAAAATTAGCGAGAACATTTTTTTAGAGATTTCTTTTTTTGTAACTTTCTTTGTATATTGTTTGAGCATTTTATTTGACAATTTATTTGGATAGTTTCAATGGAAAGAATATTATTTTATTCCTAATGACTGAGTGACTCATTGATCTGTTTAATTGAAATAAAGGTTAGCTAACTTTTAGATTTTTTTGTGTGTTTTGTTCTCGTATCAGTTTGATGTAGAGAGACACATATCGAAACATAAAAGTTTTTTTTTTTTTTTTACGTAACAGTGAATTGAAACGGTCTTTTTTTTTTTTAGTTTCTTTTTTGTTATTGTTTTTATGTCCAAAATGTGGAAACATTTGAAAATGAACTTCAGAATGCTTGAATTTTACTGTGGGAAAAGTTTATGAACCCAGTTATTGAGTGCAGAATATTTGAGGTGCAGCTCCTCCTCAGAGCTGCACTTTCCAAGCTTCTGCTTCACAGAGCAGCTCTCCCCTGCAACTGCCCTGCGCAGCTCCTTCAGACTAGCCAGCAGTAATTAGCAAACACCTGGTGGAACTGAGCATCAGCTGATCTCAGTATGAGCTACTTCTCTGTGGAATGCTGGTAAAACTGCTGTTAGAAGTTTAATACAGTTGTGACAACTTCCTAAATGCACTTTGAAATAGCAAAAGTTGTTAAAGAGGCACAGGCCCAATTTCAAGGCATTCAATTACAAAATCAAATTTCTTTTCACTCATATTTCATATATATAGTTTAACTTCTGACACAACTGAAGGTAACGTAGTTACTAGATTGTGCTATAAAAAGGCAGTATGTATCTGGAAAACATATAATACTGTCTCTTTAAAGAATCATTTCTTTGACAGCAGTTAATTAATAGAAAGTTTTAACAGTCGCCACTCTTTTGTTCGCTTCTTACATCTGCCTTTGTCATGATTGATAATTGCTCACACAGAAAAGGGGATGAATTATTAATTGCACACAGTAACATTATCTTAAAGGAAGCTTTGGGCATGTTCTCCGGTGGTGGCACAGCAACACATAATACCCCTGTTATCTCCTCTTCTTCATGCTTATCACGATCCTTGTCTAAACCCTCGCTCATCTGATAACTACTGCATCCAACTTGATTTACTTTTTTGATTTTTTTTTTCCCCCAGACATCTATGAAGATTACCATGACTGTGTTTGCATATAGCTTTGAGATTTCATCTTTGACAGTAAAGTCAGTACAACAGTGCCACTCCCTGTTGCCATATTTGCTTTTTTGTATTATTATGTAGGCTTGGTTTCCGTTGTTCTAACTACACGTCGTTTTACTGTACAGCTTTGGGTTCTGCCTGGATAAAGCTATGGGGCTTTTCTATAATGACCCATTGCTCAGGCTTAGGAATAAATGGCATAGCAAATAGATGAGATACACTCAGGGAAATGCCAGTAATGATCTTGTTTTTCAGGGAGTTAAAGGATTATCTAATGGTATTACTGAAAACATCTGTGTAAGCATCATCCACTGCTCACAGCCTCGCTGTTGTCTCATTTTGCTGGCAGATGTTCAAAGGCTGCAGGTTGACAGTCACTTTAAAAAATTTTTTTTTAAATCTTTGTGAATTAGCAAACCAATGATTCCTATGTGGAAAAAAATGACAAGAAGAAGAAGAAGTTAAATTGGAGGAAATAGTAAAAACCTACAGACAACAAAAGAAAGAACATGAGATAATTTAATCTTTTTGCTCGTTGCCCCCTGCTTAGAGGATGGGACTTGGGATATTGTCATTGTTACATGTGCATAAAGCAGATTATTGCTATCAGATTTAGTGATATTATGAACACAATGTGATCGCCTGTTTTTATTTGTTTTTTAATTCTTTTTCTCTTCTCTTTTGTCGCTGTCCCTGTGTTTGTATCCGCTTTATCCAAACACCTCCTCACGTCATAGATAATGCTCCTCATTTTCTCCTATTTAGTTTTCAAGGTGCATATTCTCTTGTTTTCCCACCGTACACAACATAATTTATTCCGGCGGACTTTCATTTCGCTGATTTAATCTTTTTTTTTTTTTATTCCCCCACTTACCGAAACTGAATTCATTTGGAGAAATAATGACGGTTCATCCGTGCGGTGAGATCCTACCTTTGGGAAAGGCCGTCTCTCTCTCTCTATACCAATCTGCTTTCCTCTCCATCCAAAGCCCACTCAGAGCCATACAATAGGGCTGTTGGTGGGTGTATGGGGAAAGTGGAGGTGGGTGAGGTGGGGGTCGCAGATATCTGAAATGTAATGGAATAAAAGATGAGCTTTTGCCAGATGTGGGGAAAAAAATCACACGCATGTTTTGTGCAGAGGGGGCTGCATCCTCATGCACTGCTGAGTGTTGGTGGACACATGGCTTGATGGGATGGAAATTGTATGTGCTCATTTGTGCAGTTTGCTCTCTGTGTCTGAACAAGAGCAGCGATGAAGCACCTGTACCCCCCCAACCTCCTCCTGCTGACCTGCTTGTCTGTTTGTTGCCTGTGAAGCCAGTCTACCGCTTCTGTTATTGGATTTTATGCAGAAGTGTTCCTGACAACACAGTCAGAAATGTTCTATTATTTAGTGCAACCTTCCTCTGGCCAATGCATTTAATGAAAATAAGCGATTTCTTTGCCTCTGTTGATATATTTAGCTGTGTTTAGTATATTTCTTTTATTTAAAAATTTATTTTATTTTTACATAATTGTTAGAACTGTCGTAACAGTATGTGACAGATGATCTGTGAAAATATCAATCTCCTCCCTGAGCTACTATTGGCATCTGAGGATTAGTAGCCAATCAGAGCCAGAAGGCGGGTTTTAGCGCTGTCAGTCATATTTATGTACGTGCAGCTAAATGTTCTAGCGGCGCAGAAACAACTCACTGTTCCAGGAACACTGTTTATCCACCGTCATCAGTGGCCATGCTAGCTAGTGTTAGCATTCATGACAGGTTGCTCTAGCTGCAGCATACCAGATATCTTTAAGGGTGGGGTGAGTAGCGCCACACACAGGAATGATTGACAGCGCTAAGGTTAGCTCTGGTTGATTTTAGTTAGCACTGTGAGAAGGAAGAAGAGCTCAATTTATTTCAGTTTTTTTTCTTACACCATTCTGTCACAACACAGTGACTGTTTCAAGAAATATTTTTTTAATATAAAAGTTACGTACCACAGTTTAATGATAAAATGACACCACTCACATTTATCAATACACCTGGTAAAGATGTTTAAAGATCCTTCAATTTATCTTTTATTTAAGTAGCAATACATCTTGGGAACATTCAAACAAATCAAACCCAATTTCAAACATTTTTTAAGTCATGTTTGATATGAACAGCATTTTTATAGTGACTGAAGATAACATAGTTACTTGATTGTGCTATTAAATGACTCTATATGTCTGGAACACATAGTTCCGCCCCTTAGAAGCCCCTACTGTTTCTGACATTCCCTATTCAGATCATCATCACAACAGTGTTTCTCCATGCTGCTGTTTACAACTGTTATGGAATGAGAAGTAGTTTTTATAATAGGTTAAGCGCCAGGTGTTTGCTAGTTGCTGCTGCCACTAGTCTGAAGGAACAGAGTGAAGGAGGAGCAGGGAAGGGGTGCTCTGGGTTAAATTCTTTAACGATATATATATTTTTTCCACAGTTAGCTTAGATATTAAACCTTAAGCTTTTTGACCAATCAAAAATAATGACTTATGTCTTTTACTCCTTAACCCCCTATTTGACATAAATATAATAAGATATGAACAGATTATTTTGCAAAGCTATAAAAAAAACCTCTTCTAAAATCCATTTAAAATTTGTAACTCAGCTTGATGGTGTTTCAGAGTCCAGGGCATATTATGCATGTCATATGTATATTATATTACTTTTATATAGGATGAAATATTACTTCATTAACAAGGGTGAGGTGATGTGGGAATGCAATCATAATTCAAGAATGATAAGGGGAAAGCTGCAGAAGTGATATATGTGGATGGATTGTTTTCAATGGTTGCACCCTCTCACCTTAATGTCTTCATATTTGTCTTCATAAATTCCAATTAGTTGGGCCGCATAATACATATTGAGCATCTCCTGGAATTTGGTAGCTTGAAGGAAACGTTAAATAGACTAATCTCTACTCCATAATGTACGTCCCACAGTGCCCTGTTCTGTAGGGCCGTTACCACCTAATCTTCTTGCTTATTCTCATTGGCTCTTGTTACAGCTGTTTACTTGGATATTTATATTTTCAGTTATGAGTAAAACTGAGTTTGCGATCAGAGTTGGTTGTTTTTCAGGTTTGGTTTGTTAAATCTCCATGAAGGGAATTGTTAAAGAATGTCTGGGTGGAAATTAAAAAAAAAAAAGGTTAGAGATGTATGACATGATGATGTCAGTCATTTGACACAAAAATTTGAGGTGGGAGGACTGTTAGGATTTTTTCATTATTTCACATCAAACTAACTTCTATTTTTCTACTTTTCTCTTCTAAAGCTTTTACAGTGATTTAATAAAAAAAACACTTACCATTTAAGTATAAAGGTAGCTCAACACAACTTAATTGGGAACTAGTAAAATTACCATTGAGTGATCATTGCCAATAGTAATATGTCTGATAAAATATGGAAAGGCTTAGCTGCTCAACCTCTCACGGCCAGCTAAGCTAGCTTCCTCTTTGGTTACCTAGCAACAACCAGTTGAGTAACTTGTGCAGCAGCAGCTTCAGGTTTTTCCACTGTGCCTCATAGCTGCTTAAAAAAAACAAAGGTGTGAAGTTAAATCTGTGAATAAAACAGGAAAGGTTGTATGACAAGTTGGGTAGATATTTAAAATAATAATAATAAAGACCTATCAATAATTATTGATATCGACTTTGTTTATTTCATTTTTGTTCTGTGCCCAATAAAAGACACGGAACCTCCTAATAAACTTGGTCTAGAACCGCCACTGCTTTTCACATGTGGCCTTGCTGAATATTTCTATCAGAATGATTGTAGGCAAAGAGTTTTGTGTAAAATACTGAACACTGCTGTAAAATTTGTCGACCAGTGGTTGCTGTAGAAGAATTTCACCCACTTGGTATTCACAGAATATATCAGAATTCTAATTTAAATTAGCTTTTATTATTATATTTTATTATAAAAAATGTTAAATTTATTATATTTTATTATTTTTATATTTATTAAGAGAAAAATATGTCCTCAATGCTTCATATTTATTTTGGTCTTTCTACTGATGAAGTTTGGAAACTTGCATGTAGAAGTCTCCAGATGAAGGTAAAATTCTCTTTTTGTTATACTAGGATCCTGAGAAGTGTTAAGTTTACTCTATGACAAGCTGACACCACACACATCCGTTTCACATTAAAATGGAATCAACTAAGGAATTTGATAAATGAAGTCAAAAGTGAGAGACAGCCAGCCTCGTTCTTCCCTGTTCCACCAACACCTTTGACTTAAATAAAATTGTATTTTCAATCCTGGTTTTTATTTTTATGGTTTAAATGAACACACTACCTCTCTGAGATAAAACCATTATTATTATTGGTTTTATTTTGTCGCTTTCCTCAACTCTTGCCATAAATCCGATAAAATCCTTCCCCTTATCTTCTTTCCTTCCTGAATTTACTGCCTGGCAGCTTTTCACATGCTTAACACTGCGAACTGTGATGATGAAAGAGAGACTATGAGCTCGATGTTTCAGGAAATTTTCAAGAAACTGCAAATACCAATGAGTTTTGACTGAACATCTCAACACTGATAATCGAACTGTTTTTAAGCTTTCTTAAAAATGTTATGGTAATGTTTTTGTGCTGTGTTTAGTAACAGAAACTTAAAAGAAAACTCGATGAGTTCGCTCTTAGAAAAGAGAAAAAGCTCTTTGAAGAAGAGACAGTTAAACGAGTGCGGCAGTGTTGATCCTACAGAAACTTGCGACACAACTTGTATCAGTGCAGGAGCAAAAACGTGGACAAATTAGATTTACTGTCATGTATTTGGTTTGTCAGGTCCTCTGCATTCAGAGACAGTCTTCACACTCGGCCAGGGCAATGAGGGAGCGTCCCCAGTTATTGTTTTTTTTTTTTTTTTTTTTTGTCTTGCAGTCCAGTTGCAGTTCATACTCTGAGGTTTGTGGTGTTTGTAAAACTTTTTGAACTTTTTCCACTTTGAATTTGTTGCATTCCTGCTACGATCAACTGAAGTACGTGCCGTCAGTTCGTCTTCACCAGATAAATCATTGCATCTGCAATATTTTCCAGCACTGCCAGAAACAAAATTTCATTAAAAGGATTACCATCTGTCTTTATCTTCCCGCTTCTATCGCAAGCAATTTGAAAGTTTCATGACTTATACAAACAGGCCTCTTAAGAACCCCCCCCACACCCCTTCAAAAAAAGACCTGCAACATCTCATATCACACATTCCTCCAACCTTAAATAAGCAAACTATTCAGGCAAATGGTGGAAGCATGTCTTCTTAATTCAGTCTAGTTATTTCCATCAAAAGAAGAGTGCCTTTAGTGACAGAACATCTTTGTGCATGCTAATGGGGATGCTTCAGAGGCAGGTATGTTTTTTTTTTTTCTTCTTCTTTTATTTTCTTTGTCTGAGCTGTAAGGTATTATTACCAAACAACTTTCTCTTTTATGGTGGCATCTGAAGGAATTCCTGTCAAAATCAGAAAAAAGAATATCACCTCTGGAGGACAGAGCGGAAACATTAGCTCGCTTTGATGTTTTCTCTAGAACTGGAATGCAGCTAAGTGAAATGCCATTTTTGAAAAATATATCAGCTTAACCTGTTGATACAAAAGCGATATGATCATCTTTCAGTGAATACACAGCCTGTGCTTGTGTGGGCACATGTAAACATATTTTGCAGCCTGGTTGTTGACACGTAGTTGTGTTTGCGGCAGACAGCAGTACAATTTTATTATTATTATTATTATTATTGAAAATATTTTAATCGGAGGATAATTTCTCACACGTTTCAAATTGTATGCTAAAGAGCTAATTAACAAGGGCTGTTTCGGAGTTCACAAGCTCCTCTGACATCTTAATTAGATCTTAATGACATTTCCGCTGGAAAGGCTGAGCAGAGTACGACTGTGCAAACATACGACGTGGTACGAGAAAGCAACCGACACAACAGATAACTAAAATGTCGAGATTGGGCTCTTTAGGAGTTGAAATATATGCAGATTAGTAGTGATATAGGACAGCATTCTTTATATGTGTTCTATTTTCAAATGGAGCTATGGAAATCTGGATTTTATTAACATCCTCCTTTACCCTATCAGCCATCTTGCCGCTTTTTCTTTCTCCCAGTGAGATATGGGAGTATGCATCGCCCAGTAATTACTGTGCCTACGTCCCAGTAGAATCGCACCTCTCATATCGGCCTCTTACTCAGATCCTTAGCATTTATTACCATAAAATGTCACCCTGGAAATAACTAGATATGCTTTGCAGCGCCAGTGGAGGTAGTGTGATAATGATGTTTTTGGCAGATAGATGGCTGATTAGATACAATGATCTTCTGTAGTGCTGTGTTTTGCATTGTAGATGGCTTTTCGTGGTCTGCAGTGGATTGCATCCCCCCGCCCCCCTCCGGTGGGCATGCGGTATATTTTTAGCTGTAGGGTGGATGCCCATGTATTCATTTCTAAACAAAGTCAACAGACTCCGGTGGACGAAAAACAGCATGCCTCAGTGAATGGAAAAACTTCTACAAGCGTCCACAGACCTCTGAACCTACCCGTTACTACAACGATCTGTTGTACGCAAAATCCCTCCGTCCAAGTTCCTGCTGTAAGGAATAAACTGCTCACCAACTATGACTAGCATTGGTTAGCTGTCAAGTTGTCATCATATTGTGCTAATTCTTAAATGTACACACGATCTATAAAAGAAAAAAAGGACACAATGTTTTGCTAACTAATTGTCACACTGACAACTAAACAAGAAGGTTCAAGGGTTTCACATTTCACAGGTCAGTGCCAAATTTTAATTAAAAAGAAAAATTGCAAGAGGAAGGGAAGTAGGTCAGTTATGCTAGCTTGACTTTGACAATCGTAAAATGTAGATATGCTGCAGAATTCGGCGTGTTTCAGTTCAGAAAGAAAATGGGGGGACGCCACACCAACTGTCTGAAAGATCATCAGTAGAGTAGGTGTTTAAATTAACTAATCAATCACTGCTGTGTTCAGACGATTGCTTATTAATAAGCGCAAAATAAATATCAAGCCTGAAAACAAAACACTGTAACGGACTGAATGCTCTGTTCTTTGTGTGGGAAATGTTGGGGTGTTTTCTGGTGTTGAATCCTGATACATTGTTGGAGCTGCTGTTTGCTAGTTGCTATGGCAACGGGTCTGTTTGTAGCATAAGGCCAACTAAAAGAACGATTAAAGAAAAACAAACAAAAAAGAATGCAAGTGGTTTTGAGTTGCTCTAAAACGTTTTCTTTTTCTGCGTTATTTCTCCTTTTGCCGTGCCTCGCGGCACGAAATCAATAACACCGACATCGCCGAAATTTGTGAAATTTCTGGATGGAAACAAAATAGTATGCAAACCATCAACATGCACCAGGTGTTGGCTCACTGTACAATCAGGCGGATGCAAACAAAGTCTGAATCTTAACATCAGAGAGGGTAATTGATTCAAACCATCAAAGGCAAATATTTATTTGCCAGACAAATTGCTGGTTCTGATTTTTGCTGGGCTCAGATGGCCTGCGCCACTCTTCACTTGAGATCGACCATTAGAGCAGACCGGACTGGGAAATGGGAGGAGAAGGAGAAAAACAAACAACTTGTATAGGAAGGGGGCCAGTTGCTGGGGGCTGGGGAGAAGGAACCCAGAGAGAGAGAGAGCCCCACCTGGAGTTTTTATCACAGAAAACGAAGGTGGAAAGGCTTAATAGAAACTTTGTCTGAGGTCCCTCACAGAGGCCAGAGCAGGGGAATAAACTGAGTGGATGGAGGTTGAAAGCTTGTGCAGCAGGAGACGCATTATGAAGATTCTGTTGGCTGGAACAGATGCTGTTCTGTATGCAGCCGTGTCTGTTTATCACTTCCTAAGCCTTCTGTCTCTTCTCTGTTCTCTCCGCTTTTTGTCTAGCCTGAATCTGTCAGACTTAAACCACAAATACCTGGAGTGAACCACCTTTTTTCACAACTACCCCCTCTCCTGTAGCTCTGTCCTCTCTTTCAAATGGTTCATTTACTTGTTCTGCGTTCCACTCAAATTTTATTCGTTTTACTTAGCCTTAATGACTTTACTTAACATTAATTTGCCCATAAAGGGCTATAAAAGTAAACGCTTGTTTTCTCAGTAATGCATCCTGTTCTTTCAAACAATTTTGGGCCCATAGATGCATGTTTAATTTGTTAGTTATTCTCACAAGAAGCTATTTTTTTCTCTCCTCTATTACTGCAAACTGGAACATTAGGTCCACATGGTTTATGTTACATTTTCACAACATACTTGTGCTTAGGAGCATTTACCCTGAATGGCTTATTTTCTTCAAGCAAACTGTAGTTGAAGCAGTTTTTTTTTCTTGTTTCCAGGCAGATTAGCAAAGAATCCAGGCCATAGATGGGATAAAAAAGCATGTAAACTTGAATAACATTAAAGGAATACTTCAGATTTAAGTCAGGTTCTATAAAGTAATTTGTTATTAGAGATTAACTGATTGTGCTGATATCCAAAACCTGTTTTTTGTAATGCTTCTGTGTCCTTATAATCATCATTCATAATTTAGATTTATATATCAATAATAAAAGTAAATCTAGGTAATTGTTTTTCTTTAACTGTTAGCATAGGCTACAACGCTTTACATACTTAAAAGTATGTTAGCTTTAAAACTAGCCATATCATTGTAATTTAGCTATTAGCATGGGTAGCATAGCTACCATGACAAAAACCTTGTATTCCTTTAAGTTTTGCTCTCTCTCACTCTCTAGCAGCCTAAATATACCATGTACATGTCTGTTATTTTGCCCCACCGATGGTGAAACAAAGCAAACTTTGAGTTTTTTTCCTCACAATAGTATTTTTTTCCTTGACAAGTGTTTTCTGCCCAACAAGGTAGGGCTAAAAACAACGGCTATCAGTTATACCACTGTTGCCTGTAGTCATGTGACGTTGCAGTTCAGTCAGTTTACAGAAAAGTGAAGAAATCTCTAGATCAGTGGAAAGCTAGCAGCTAGCCAGATACACCTCCTATTTAACCTGATTTAGCAATTTAAAATAGCTGAAAATATTAAATCTTATTCTAGCAGCTACTACTGTGCTACACTACCAAATACCATTTTTGAAATTACAGATAACTGCTTGTAGTGTGTTGTGTGGCAGTCCTTCATGGCTGGAGTCTAACACTGAAAATACCCTCATATAGTTCCAACTAAATAAATAAAAAAAACTTTAAAAAATCCTAACTCTACCTTTGTTTCTTTTTCACTTCCCTGACTTGGTAACCTTGGTTGACTTAGTAACTTTCATATATCAGTGCTGTTATGCTACGTTTTGGCCCTTAATGTCTGATCGTAAAGCCACAAAGCATCTCAGTATGTAAATCTGTCGTTTGAGTCGGCCATTGATCAGGAAAATCGTCAGACTCGATGAGTTGTGGTTTGGCCTGCTGCTCCAACAAAGGAATTGATGTACCTCAGCTTTCTCATAATCACACAGCGCCTCGCACGGCATGCACATCGATCCCCATAGCAAGAGTCAAGGCGAGGCACACATGGTCTGTGACTGCTCTGATTATTGCTTCTGTGTTACACAGATTCACGGAGGCGGACACCATCATAATGGGGGACGTGACGTACGGCGCCTGCTGCGTGGACGACTTCACTGCCCGTGCCCTGGGAGCAGATTTCATGGTTCACTATGGCCACAGCTGTCTGAGTACGTTTCTTTATCTCCCTCATACATGTTTGTCTGGTTCTTTATTGCTCTGAATGCAAAAAGAAAAAAAACCCCCACCAAGGTTACCCACCTACAGACAGGTAGGTGTTGCTAGGTGGGCAACCTACCTGTCTGTAGGTAGGTTACCCACAGACAGGTAACCTTCCTGTCGTGATACCAGGTTACCTGACAGGTAACCCACATGAACATCAAAAACTAAAAAGGACTGAGACTGACAGGTGTTATAGATGAAAGCAAAATGTTGGTAATTAGAATTGTTCAAACCTTGCAAACATAATTACAGCAATTAGAATTTTCTGCAATTTGTCGAGTTGCAACAACTAATTTTAATGCACTTGATCAGGCTTTTATTTTGAAGAACAACAACTGGTAGTGCACAACTGAAGACGACCTAGCAGGTCTTTGCAGCATCACATTCGCCCCACATTCACGTCAGTTGAAAACACATCAGCGGTGTCCTTTGGCAAACCTCAAGCATTTCTGCAGAACCTTCACACATCTCACCTCACTGTCTGTCTGTCTTTTGCACATGGGAAGAAATGTTAAATCAATAATTTTGATACATATCTGCCAGAACAAGCTCACCTCAGCAAAATACCAGAAATGACCAACAGAATCTTAATGTGACTGAAAATGAAAGTTCCCTCCTCCCCCATGTTTTTGTTAGTTAGGCTGTTATTTATCAGTTGTAGCGAAATGATGGTGAGTGCTGATATTTTTATTTCTAGGGAGTGCGGGACAGTCGTACACTGGTGTCTATGCTTACAAGCACCAAAGTTGAAGTTTTTAAAGTCTGAGTTTCAGGGTTAAGTTAGACGAGAAGAAATTGCCAGAACATTTTTGTTTATGGTCGTCTTTCTGTCTGTGATCTTAGCCTTCATCTCTCAGCCATGAGACGTAATTTGCACTGTTTCCTTAGATTTCAACCACCTGTGAAAGATGAAAGACTCAGGCCTCAGAGTGACTCAGAGCTACTGTCTCCTCTGTGTTCCTTTCATTTTCTCTGCAGTGTTTTTTTTTCTTTTATATACATATATATATTTATCCCATTGTCAAAGAGTACCTTAGAACTAGGCATACAAAATCAATGTGACATGATTAAAACAACTCAAATATTCTACAGTTCATCTGAGCAATATATTTAGATGCTTTTTCCCATCGGTTTAAAATAAATGTATCCATGTATTAAAATGGCTCAGATGTAACTGTACACCTTAACCTCCTTTAGAGTAGGGATGGATCTATAAATATGCAGATTGCTCCACACCTCTCCCCTCAGTGTTCACTTGCAGTTAAATCAGATCTGCTCAGGTTTAACTCTTGGTTTTCTCTTTCACTGACAGACATGATGCAGACTTACTGTGATAGTGCAGTTATTTATTTATTTTTTTAGATTAAAGTTTGTACAGTCTTGCACAACAAAAAAAAGACATTAGAAAAGACTATCACTTTCAAAAACACAACATTTTACCAAGTATGTATGTCTAAGTTTCTAGTGCAAATATCTCAGTGCACTTGAAATAAGACAAAATAAGTTTTGTCTTATTTCAAGACAAAACTATTATTTCAGCAAGGTATAAGAGCTTGTTTTAAGTCAATAATTCCTTACAATATATTAAAAATGACTTGTTCCATTGGCAGATTATTTCACTTAAAACTCTCATGTTATAAGTGAAATAGTCTCCCTGAACAACTAGTGCTTTTTTATCAATATTAAGGTTTTACTGATTTATCTTACCGGAAAGTTACTTGTAAGTTAGGTTTTTTTATTATTTGAAGTGTAAACAATATTTTCAGTACCAACTAGATCAAAAATACTTGATGCGATTTTGCGTTTTTGCAGTGCAATGCCAGTGATGTTTTGACTTTGCTAATATTAAGCTTTTTTCTCACTCACCAGCTTTAGTAGATGCAAAAAGAATATTGATAAAGTCGTACTGTAAATCTAGTGTTGTATATGTAGTTCTATATCTAGTGTCTCGCTACCTGAGCAGATGGTAACAAAAGAAATCTGTAAGTTATTTTTTTCTGACGTCAACTGGTATCGTTACTCTGTGTCATAATTGCCCATGTCCATTAAGACTTGATATAAGATTGCCTAAATGCTCATTTGTAACAAATTAATCTTAGTTGTATCCGTTTGTCGATGAGCCCATGTTCCATTATCAATGTTTACTGTTTAGTAAATTTGCCCACAGAGTTGTTTACATGTTTTTTTTGTTGTTGTTTAATAAGGAGCTGTGCTAATAGGCCTTATTGCTATAACACATGAGAATAAAACCCAGTGATTGTGCAGTGAGACCTGTCTGTCTCATTGACTGTTTCTCTAATTGCAGCATCTAAGTGCACTCAGACCGCCGTGGTAATGTGAACACAGATCGATGTCGCTTTGCTCTGCCCTTTTACTGTTTGGCAGTACTGATAAACAAGCAACGGACAGATGATAGTCTCAGCTCAGAGGTTTACTCGTCATGCGCAACACTTTTAGTCTTAGTTTTACCTCCTTGGGCCTTGCAGCCAACTCGAGCTGCTTCTCATACCCATCCATATCCATACCTTATACTTCCTGGATCAAATGTGGAGTTGCTAATCCTTTCTCTATCCAGTTAATTTTACAACCCCACCTCTCACACACTGGATCACTTTTACTTTTTCCACTTCTGCCTTGTGCGGCAAATTGTTTGAACTTCCTTTAGCCGTCTATGAAATCTCCCTCTCCCTAAATGAATTTTGTCTTCTCCAGCGTATTTCTGTTGGGATTTCCTCATTAATTCATTCTCATTTCATTCCCGTCTGCTTTCAGTCTCCTGTGAAGAAAACAGTTTGGATGTCTGTGTGGTTTCTGAATTCACGTATCTTTCTTTGCTCAGTTGTTTAATGCGGTGACATTAAGGAACCTCCTCCAATCTTGAAATTTGCACCTTAATGGGCCAGTTATTCAATTAAAACAAGATGTCCTCTTGGTCCCGATGAGCATATTATGTGAAATAAAAGGATGAATAATAGTTTTTGTCAAAACAATTGGTAATTCCTTTGTTTTATGCTCCCTTCACTCCTTTTTTGCCCTTCCTGTCTTGGACTCCTGCCATCTTCACTCAGCAACTTCTCCTTCTTCTGCACGTCTCTAGCAACGCCTTCTAAGCCCAAGTGCGTGGTAAATGGCCTATGAAATTAATAGCATTAATAGCGATCACATTTGTCCCTCTCCTTCCCTAAATAATTGAGGTCTTTGCATCAGTTCCTGCATGAGTTGGCAACTTGATGGGAATGATTTTCAATTATACCCCGCAGACGCCAGCTGTGAGCTATAAATGTGCCTTCGTAGATCCTGTATAGCTGGACAACGGAACATGTTAAGGGCTTTAATGTTTCGGGCGCCATCAGCTGTGTATATATTGCCAATTTATCTGACAGAAGAGTGAATTATTCATCTGTCTCCCCTTTCCTTTTTTATTTGTTTGTCTCCGCCTCCCTGCAGTCCCCATAGACTCCACCGCGGGGATCAAGATGCTGTATGTGTTTGTGGACATCCAGATGGACAATGCACACTTCCTGGACACAGTGAAGTTCAACTTCAGTCCTAGACAATCCCTGGCACTTGTCAGCACCATTCAGTTTGTTGCAGCATTGCAGGTAATCGACCAAGGCTATTGTTCTCATTTTTAGCTGCAGCACTTTGCAAATGTGTTCATTCTTTGTCATATTCTCTCATGTCAGAACCATAAAATTGGTTGTGCTTTTTTGCGAATTTATGTGACAGACCAAACATAAGGTATTAAACACTTAGACGCTTAAGAAAAGGAAAATATGTTGTTGTTTTTGATAAAAGTCTGAATAAAAGTATCCCACTGCCATTTACTCTGATACACTTGAATAAAATTCAGTGCAGTTGCCTTTATAAGTCACTTACTTAATAAATAGTGTTTTACATGTAATGTAAAACAAAAACTGCCCATCAACTTGAACACACCATCCCCGTTGCGAAACATGGCGGTGGCAGCATCATGGAACTATGATTTGCATGGATAAAATAAAAGCAGATGAAAAGCAGGGAATTTGCCAGAGTTGATGGGAAGATAGATTGAGTTTCACATGTAGAAATATACTGTATGTGAGGCTGATTAATTCTGATTGATTGTTGAAATAATTATCAACAAATTTAGTAACCAAATAGGCCATTTGCTGAAAGAACAACATATTCAGAACAGTCATTAAGCAAACTCTTAAAAAAAAAAAACTCCAAAAAACCCCATACATTTTGCATTCAAGACAAATATCTAGAACTCCTCAAATGGCATAATTTTGGCTTCTTTTGGTTCAAATTCTGAAAATAAATATTCTATTAAGTTTATCCCAAAAAAAAAAAAAAAAAAAAGAACATATGACAAATTATGAATACAAGTCGAATTTATTCAGAAATGGACAAACGTGATTGGATCTTGTTCATCTTAATGATATGATTTGGTGAAACATTGTTCAGCTGCTTTTCAGTGAACTTGCAGAAACAGTCGATTTTAGCTTGGAAGTCTTCTGGCTGTTTCTGACACCTCGATGTCCAGCTCTAATCAGGGTGAGCAGGAACAGCTGCTCTCTGTCGGCGAAGTGTGTAACGCAGCACAGACGCATGGAGTGTAAATCCGCAATAATAGAGAGGAAGCTGTGTTGTATGAAATCATTTATTTGCCTGCAAAATCATTTATATTCATCTCGTTGACAACTACGAGGGCATGGAGACATAACTGCACCATTCACAAGCCTTAACTGGTGTTCTAGCAGTCGCTAAGGTTAGCACCATCAGATAGACGTAGCTATTCCTGATCTGACAAGCTAGATCATCAGAACACCAGCAACACGTTCTTTATATATCCAACTATTAACTCGTACTTCCAGCTTCCAGCCTGTGATTAGCTTTCATTTTGTCTAATCAGGGTGGCAATATTTACTCCATGGTTCATGTATGTCAGTATGAATTATTATTTAACACATCAGTCAAAAAATGCCTCATGAAGAGGGAAAAAAACATACCCAAGTTTCACTTGATTAAAAGTCGCAAGACCAGCCAAACTTCAGAAGTTACTATAGAAGAGATAAATTATTCGAGCAAACTTACAACAGGCAGCAAAAGGTGTCAGATTGGGGATGAGGTACAGCTTCCCACTAGGTAATGAGATGAAAAACAAAACAAATCCTGAGCGTAGATAACATTTTTTCAAGAGTTCACAACCTGAATCCAAAAGAGAATCTTCAGTTATTTTGCAAAGAAGAATGAAGGGAGTTGAAATGCAGTCCATTCACTATGTTACTCATAGTGAATGTTATTTTCCTTCCAATTCACAATATTACACTACTTTCTGCTGGACTGTCAAATAACATCCATGTAAGGTAAACTGAAATGAATCTGAACACATGACACACTCAACGTATCAGGAAAACATCCAGGGTGACTTCCACAACTTATATTTTTCATCCTCTCATGAGTTACAGTTTTGACTTCTGTATTTATCCTTCTCTGTTTTTGTTTTTTGTTTCTTTTTGGTGCCGCAGAAATATATAGAAAAGCATTCATCTGAACCCTTGCACAATATATATATTTTTTTGTGGTGCCTGGTTTTCATGAACCCTCCTCTGAGCTCAGTTCAAGTGTGGGTTTGTCAAATCTGGCAGCAGTTATTTTTGCTTTGAAAGGCGCAATGACCTCGGAAAGCCTCTCAGTTCAGCATCATGCTCAGGACTGCTCTTTACATAAGCAGTGGCAGCAGTTATAGTATTAAGCTTTAACATCCCTCTCTCTGGCTTGCTGCCTCGCTGTTCTATAATGTGCTCTGCTGCTTTCATTTTCTGAGTTCTTCACCACTGCTGTGGGCTTTTGGTAATGTAAAATACACTATTTTTATATCACTTTGTACTCCTGGGTGATTCTAAATTGCATGCTTTGTCATTTTGCTGTGTCCATGTGTCCATGTATGATTTCGTGCGTCGTCGTAGTTTATCTATGCATAGATGCCTGTATGGTTTGTTCGTCAGTAGATTTCTTTAGATCTAAAAACAATTTCTATGATGAATTCTTAGGAAAGACTAATGAAGTGATTCAGTATATTTCATTTAATTTTAGATAAAATGGAGATTATAATGCATTATCTCTGGCTTTTCCATTAATTTATGCTTTCTTTTCAGCCAAAAGGTAGAAAACAATTAGCTGTAAATTCAGCTTAATTGAAGCCATGTTTTTTTTAATGAACAGTAAATACTGCTGAAAGCGGACGTATTATGCAAAATTTACATTTTGCACATTTTTGTACAGCCATTTGGGTTTCTACTGCTTCTGAAAACATCCCAAGTGCTTAAACAAACAAACAAACAACAACAACAAAAAACACTCCCAATAAGTTAATGTTTTTTGGTGTCTGGAAAATTAACTGTTTCAAAAACCTCCTGAATGTTGAGTCACAAATCACCAGGCACTGTCCTTCACCTAGCAACCCCAACAAAGCCCAGCCCATCACCTAGCAACACAAGCTTGGGCTCCAGCTCATTTTACCGCTGTATGCGCTGTACAATGGCTGCTGGAAAATACAACAGTATTATTACTGTAAGAGGCTGCTTTTTCTGCAAAGATGTACTGATGTATAATTGTGCATCTATTTGCAGCCATTTAAATGTTTAGTTGAGGGGAGGAGCTTATTTGGATTTTAAGTGACAGGAGGCCCTGAAACAGCTCATAACTGAGCAGACTGAAATCTTATCACCTAAGACTGATTTTGTGCACAACATGTTATCGTTTATATTTTATTGATATTTTGTTCACTTTCGAATTATCTTTAATCAGATCTTATAAATAATACATCTAGAAATACTGAAGAAAGGGATTAAGCTATGTTAAGTTATTTTAAGCTTCATTAATCAGTTGGAAAACTAAATTCTTGACCTTTCCAAAAAGACATCATTATAATAATCAGTAATTAATTGCACTAATTACTCTACACTAAAAATCAACTCGAAATGTAACATTCAGATACGATTTATCAAAAAAAGAAAAGAAAAATGATTTTTTTTTTCATACTTTAGAATCTACTGAGCCCTCCAGGGCACATGGGGAAAATTTTGTCTTTTGTGTTCCGTCGCAAAACTTTTGCGTCCCCTCGCAATAATGTACTGATCAGTTATGCAGCATAATTGAATACTGTAAGCCTTTCTTACGGTGGCTGCCGTACTTTCTGCTTTAATGTAAGATTATGTGAGGTTTTTCCATGAACGTTGACATCTCTTTGTGAAATATCTGAAGTTTTATATCTTTTTCTTTAGGATAGAAAGGCACCACAAACGTATGATATAAACAGAAACTTTCCGTAAGTAGGAAATAAATAAAAATACATCCTAATTTGGACTATTTCTGAGTTATTATCGCGGGTCATTAGTCATCTGACAGTTTTGATTGTGTCTCTGTTGTGTTCGTAGACTGAATGGTTTAAAGGGCCATTTTCATGTTCAGTTCCATCTCAACCTTAACAGACATAAACATGCAGTGAATAAATCAATTTTCTATCAGTTTTTTGCACCAAAGACTTAATAACAATAAACAAGTTTTATTACTATAAAACACGGCAAAGTGATGGTGGTAGAGGGCCACACTGGGTTAACTTGGGGAATCTCATCTGTCCGGGTATCAATCAACTCTAAACCATTTCTTTGTTCTGTCACAATTATCGATTTGTTCCATTTTGATTATCATGCTCCAAACTTTGCGAGGACTGACCACCCCGCTCACCCGCTTCCTCACACACACAAAGCCAGCAGCCAGTAACCCTCAATTCATACGTGATGACGTCACGCCCACATCCACACACCCACCGGGTGGTGGGTTTGTTATTATTAACTGGTGCAAAAAACTGATTGAAAATCGATGTATTTACTGCGTGTTTATGTCTGTTAAGGCTAAGATGGAACAACACTGAAAGTCCTTTAAACCATTCAGACTACGAACACAACAGAGACACAATCAAAACTGTCAGATGACTTATTACCCCGCGATATTAACTCAGAAATAGTCCAAATATTTGGACTATTTGGATGTATTTTTATTTCTTTCCTACTTGCAGAACATTTCTGTTTATATCATAGGTTTGCGATGCCTTTCTATACTAAAGGAAAATATATAAAATGTCAGATATTTCACAAGGAGATATTAGCATACATGGAAAAACCTCACATAACCTTGTATTAAGGCAGAAAGTACGGCGGCCACCGTAAGAAGGGCTTATAGTATTCAAATATGGCACATAACTGATCAGTAGATTATTGCGAGGGAACACAAAAGAAAAAAAAAATTTCCCATGTTCCCTGGAGGACTCCGTAAGAATCTAGTGCTTAACTTCACTGGAAAGAACTTTTTTTTTTTTGATCAAAATTGCTAAAGGTTAATCCTGCAGACCCTCGTCTCACCTCCTTAGAATAAATATGTGGGAATTCTTTCCCCTCCTCTTCATGTTGCAGGCTGTGAGTGCAGCCCTGAGGCCAGAGTATGATGTGCTTGTCCCCCAGTGTCGGCCTCTGTCACCAGGAGAAATTCTAGGCTGCACCTCTCCACGCTTGGATCGCCACTTCGATGCCGTAATGTAAGAAGCCTCCTTCCTCCTGTCTTCCTCTCTCGCCGGTTCCTTGCCCACTCGTGTGATTTAAGTCATAATCACTGTGACAATACTCCCAGTCACATAAAATGTAGTTGGCAGAGATAACCAGGTTTGTCTGTGTTTCGTAAGCAGCCAGGAGAAGCCAGATGCTGATTCCCCTGGAGGCTAAAAATACCTTCTTACTGTGGAAATCTGCAAATTCGATGTAGTTTGACAGCTTTGGATGTCTTAAAACCGCAACATAGCCACGTCCGTGCCAAATTTTCCAACTTTTTAAACGAGCTTTTTTCGAAGCGCGACACCTGCTGCGACATGCGCATGGGGAGAATTGATAAACTGCGCAGCACATCTCAGTTTGTTTACACATTTGTTGCAGCTCATGTGATTGCCTATTTTAACTTATCTCATTTTCTGTGGAAAAAATATAACTTCCAGCCAGTTGTTGCATGACTTCTAAAAGACTAGACTAGTGTGTGCGTGTTTTTTCTTTACGTAATTGTGTGTAGGTAAGATATTTCAAAGCGTGGGGGAAAAGGAACAGAAAGATTTGCAGAAGTAGCAACATGCCTGCAGCTGCTTTTCGTCAATATCATGCCGTGCTGGTCTGTGTTCGACAAATCCTGGGCTTTGTTGCACACAGCGAGATAATGTAATTTCCCTGATTTAATTATGCATAGGTGAAAATTCCTCCTGTCTTATCTGCACACATTTAGCTTTAGTCATTTGGTGTTAGACCATGTGATTCAAACCTTCCAGTGCGTGAAAACACATGGAAAAGCTTCGCTTTGTGCACAAGTGGAGGTGAAAGCGATGCAAGAGTTACTGTGTGTTTTACATATTTATTTAACATATGTCGTCCTCACATTTTGAGAACCTCTCTAATATTTATACAAACAATATTGTATTTTAAGTCATAAACATTTAAATCCTTCTTGGTTTTCTCATTGGTCTTCAAAGCAGATAAACTTTTTCTAACATAAAAGTCTTTTTAGTCACAGCCACTGAAACAGGAAGTAACTACCATCCTTATATGGACGGTAACTTTGCATCCATAATGACACCTTCTTATAGTCCTGTCACTGGCTGCGTTTCTGTTGACCATATAGTTGCGCAATTTGACATTTTGAAAATAAATCCACTTAATGAAAACACAGCAATTTTAAAAAGCTGTCATTTTTTTGATAAAAGTTTTGGCGCCAGGATGAGGTGGTTTTCTTGACCGTATCAATTTTTTTTCTCACAAAGCTGCAATGGAAATGACTTGTTCACATCACGAGTCACATGAGCAACAATTGGTTGTTGCCCCTGGCACAAACCATGAAGAAGAAGAAAACAGGAAGTAGTTGGAGAATGATGGCGTGACATTTTTCTAAATGACTTATCACATGAGCAAACTAATTAATGTGTGGTTTTAGTGGCATTTTTTATTTAATGGAAATTGTAAAATTGTGTTTTTTTGACATTAGCGGAATATTGAAAATGTTTTGTGCGCATTTGTAATGGAAGCGCAGCTACTGGCTCTGGCTGTAGACAGAAAACTGATCATATTGCTGAAAGAAAAAGATCCTTTTAAGAACAGTATTCAGATTTGTGGTGCACTCTAGACAACATAAACAGAATGTGACGGATTCATCTGTAAAGAGCAGCTATGCAGAATCTGTGGGTCAAACAGTCGTATTCATACAGCCTGGTAAGAAACCAAACCCATGTTGTACGCTTTGCTTCATCCAGAGGGTCTGGACCTTTGGCTAGTGAGAAGCGATTGCTTGTTGGAGGCGTGGACACTGATATTTTAAGCCTTTGGGTTTGATTTTACTCAGTTGCTAATGTTTGGCCATGACGTCTGTAATATGCCAGTTCGATTAAGCTGACTGGAAATTGTGCGTGCTCACGGTCACAACCTCTTTGCCAACAATAAAATATTGATAAAACTACAGCAATAGGTAGAGTACAATTCTAAAGCAGCACAGAAAATCAACATCGTTCAAATCTTTTTCTTCTGTTTGCTGATTGGCCCGATTGAAACTCAGTCAGAGGAATTCAGCTAAATGGGTAAAAATCCCAGGCTGAGAACTAAAGGGAGATGAGAATCAAGCAGAGTTGCATCAGAAGACGGTAGCCAAGCTACTGTTCTCTCAACTTTGAGAGTTGAGGACACCAATTAGTTCACACCAAGCAGATGGACTCCTCGAAAGAGCCGTAAACTATTTCAGACCCAGTTTTGTTTGGAATCATACTTTAGTTATTTTTTGTAATAATTAGCTATGTCAACATGATTTCTTTTCTTTGTGTCTGAGGCAAATGAAGGAGAAATGTTTGGTTTTAGATGCTATCTGAGTATTGAGTGTAGTTATACTTGGAAATATTGTTACTCAAGTAGAAGTCAAATGTGGAGTGCAGTAAAACTACTCCTAGGAGTACATTTATTTTCAAAAAATGTCTCAAATAAATTTAACTAGTTTTCTACAATATCTTGACAGCTGCATCACTGTAGTGCAATTAAATCCTCATGAATAAAACGCTAGCTTTAAGACTTTACAAACCATGGCTCCCTTATATAAAGTGTGCATGCTCTGTTTTCTTACATTTCTGCTACATATTTATTGATTTTGTACATGGAAATGAATATAACTGTGATGAGATACAATCCTGAATAAAAAGAAAAAAGAAGACTTGTAAAACTAACAACATGCACGCTTTAAACTAATACCAAACATGTTGATATTATGATGAGGCTCCATAAACATGATCTTCAACGCTCTCTCTCTCATGCGGCACCAAATGGAGAGAAAAAAAGTGTTCTGTTGTGATGTTACGGCATCACTGAAAGCTTAATTACAGAGTAAAGGTTTCCTTCTATAATTAGGTTTCCTTTTTGACTTTAATAAATTATCAATTTAACGTCACAACAGATAAGCTGCTGTCTCTAACAACAGCATCAGAGTTCAGTTTCTTTAGCTGTGACATATCTTTTACAGTGTCAAATATCATAACCTTTTGAAATGGCATTAATGAAAACTCAGCTTCGGTTTATTTTTACTTTAATTAGAACTGAGCAAGTGTGACAGAAATGCTGCATGCACAAAATGTACATGCACATACAAGTCAATGAAGCACTGAACAGAAAAAAAAAGGAAGAAAAACAACTCTTAGCAGCCAGAAATTTTATTCAAAAGAGCTTTAAGAAAAGATCAGTGGAGCGTTTCTATCTTCTGAAATGTGCTTTCGCTCTTTTCTACAAAAGAACAATATGTGGATGTGAACATGATGATAAGGCGGAGGCTCAGAGAGCGCAGCCAGAATCGGACAACGGGACTGAAGTGCTTGCAGGTTTGTTGTCGCAGATGTAATTATATGAGGGGCTCGGACGTTTTCGAGCAATGAAAAGCAATGCAGAGGAGGCTGTGCCAGATTTCATTCTGTTCCGTCGTTGACTATTATTTTACTGGGACACGTGGGGAAATGAGTGCACGTTTTCACATAGGCGCTCTCTGACACATAGTCTAGACGAGTTTCAAAAATGCCTGCATGGCAAATGGCCTACATCCTCGTTTCAAGTTGCTCAACAAAGAAAGCAATTAGTGAGATTATTTGCATGTCTTAAGTAAGAACAAGTACAAACCTGAACACTTTCCACATCCAAGCAGCAGAGCGCTCTGTTTTTATGCTCCAATATGCATTTATGTTAGTTGATTTGAGTTTCGGAAAAAAGGCTGCATATCTACGGCACATTCATATTGAGAAACAGCAGGTGAAGACAGACAATTTATTTTTATCTTTTTTTTTTTTTTTTTCGAATTCCTGTGCTCACAATTAAATGTATTTTTCTTTAGTTATCTTGGAGATGGAAGATTTCACTTGGAGTCGATCATGATCGCAAACCCAGACATTCCTGCCTACAGGTAATATGAAAGAACACCTTAGAGAAATGTTTACATATGTAATGTTTTCTTTCCTATGTAACTTTTAGTTACATAGTATAATACAAGATTGGTAATCTGTGAAAAACATCTGCTTCCTCTCTTTTGTCCTGCTGCCATTTGCAGAAAGACACCACTTCCTCTCAGATTGGTTGTTTCCAGCACTGTCAATCATGCTTGCGTACACACTGCAGATTGCCAGTTTGCTGCAGTTGCTAACTTACAATTATAGGAAAACTGTTTATCCTCTGTCAGCGGTGGCTGTGCTAACTAGCCTTTCTTTTTATTATATTTAAAAATGGCTTTCCTTTTTCGTGCCATCATTTCAGCTGAGGGATTGAACAAAGCTCCAAAGCTTAGATGGAGCTAAAGCAGTTTTGTAGCTGCTTTAGCCTTTTTCCACTATTCTATCCCTGCCATGTCTGCCATTCTTCTCTAACAAACCTCTGAGCCAGAACAGAACAGCTGTATTTATACTGAGATTGAATTACACACAGATGGTCTCCTTTTACTAATTAGGTGAATTAAAGCTACTGGCAGTTTAGTTGTATTCGATTAAAGGGTGCTGAAACAGTTTTTTTATTTGAAAAAAAATAAATAAAAATTAACTATAAACTGAATAATTTATGTTTGAAACAAAGAAAAGACTTCTTGTTGTTTTGCAATACTTTCTAAGTCAGCAAATCATCAATATTGCTGTACCTTGAAAAAAGTGCTAAATAATGTTTCTCTAAATAATACACTTTAAGCAAACTTGTTTGAATTTCAAGTCAAACTCAGTTGTTATACATCCATACACTGCAGCTAAGATCACAGGTCTCCCCCTCATAAACAAGATTCTAATCTCAAGTGTAGCAGAGAAAAAGAGATTAAAAGCTCTGAAATACCCCCATTTCCCTAAGATACTGCAGCTCCTGTCATACTTGATGGCTTTTCATGATTAAACTTCCCGTCTTTTTGCGCATTTCCGTCCTCGAGATAGATACCCGAGCAACAGCTGGTAATGGGAGTGATAAAACTTCCCATGTTTATGCCTACGCACACCTCCTAAAACATCTGTGTGCCATAGCGATTCTCTCTCTGTGTGCCTGTTTGTAGATATGACCCCTACAGCAAGGTGTTCTCCAGGGAGTACTATGATCACAAGGCCATGCGCGCCACCAGGCTGCAGGCCATCGACCAGGCTCGGCTGGCCCAGAGATGGGGTCTGATCTTGGGCACGCTGGGCCGACAGGGCAGTCCCAAAGTCCTGGAGGTGAGTTTGCATCCTCGTTTCAGCAGTCTGCTTGTCCCGAGTCCTCTTGTGCAATCACTGGTAATACTTTGCAAAGTATGTTTTTTTTTTTTTTTTGGTTTAGACAGGTGTTTTGATGGCATGTAATGCTGTTTGGACAGGCAGCATTCTGTGTGGCAGCTTGTTATTTTGTGATGCAGATCTGTATCTTTTGATAGTACTCTTGGTCTCAGGTTGCTTCAGATGAAGCGGATTTTTTACGGTGGCCTTGAAGTTCAATAATTCACTAAACACAACTACAAATTTAAAAACATAAGAACATATTCAAAAACATGCCATTAACTAAGCACGACTACAAATCATAACGCCACAATGAGATTAACTAAAAACAACTAATAATCAAGAAGACACAACATTAAGCACAGCTACAAAGAAAATTACTAATTCTTTTTGATTTTGTAGATGTGTTTAGTGTATTATTGAAGTAGTTTGCACTTCAGGTCCACTGTAGATTTTAGAAAGAAGGAAATGATCAATCAGAGTAGCTAGACATTTAAAATATTTATAGAAAATATGCAGTTTAAAATCTACCACTAAGCCTTCTGTCACAGTATAAGTTGACTTTAACTTGAATGCTAGATGTAAAAGATTTTGTAGCAGATCACCTATCTTTGTTAAAGCTAATGCACACTCTGAAGCCTGTACTTCAAGTTTACTTACGTCCAGATTTGAAATATTAAGCCAGCATTGATGTAAAAATGTCAACAGGAAACCAGACAGATCATTTTCTTTTGTAGAGGAGAGAGGATTTAAGAAGGCAGATTTTATTAATAATAATAATAAAAAAAAACCTCTTAAAGCTTTCCAGTAGCGATCTGCTCAGATTAAGAGGTGTGGTGTCAGATAACCTCACAAGTAAAAGAACAGGACTAACTCTGATAAGAGCGCAGTCATTGAAATGTCTCATAATCCTCCCAGGGAGGGTGGATATCAGCATTGCTTTTTACCTTTATCTCACTTAAAGAGCATTTGTGGGATTTTTTTTTCTCTCCCTCCGTCTGGTTGCCTCCTGCTCTCATAACAACTCAGCCAACTGCCCACATCTCTAAAGGCAGACTCAGCAGGGAAGTGGAGTTTCTAAACTCAAAGAACAGTTTAATTTATTGATACGTGCATCCTGTTGGAAAGGTTTTATATATATATATATATATATATATATATATATATA
>CAEFZY010018156.1:0-28084 GCA_903066815.1 Brachyrhaphis roseni | reverse complement strand
ATCCATCCATCCATCCATCCATCCATCCATCCATCCATCCATCCATCCATCCATCCATCCATCCATCCATCCATCCAGCCATCCAGCCAGTTCAGCTAATAGGAAGCTGATCTAGATGTTTTGTTTGTTGGATTTCATTTTTTTTTTTCGCAAAAACAAAACATTGCAAGCATTTCTGCAGTTAAGAACTTAAACCATCTAGACATCTCCTGTTCTTTCCTACCACCAGCTGTGAACTTCACATCAAAATATTTAAACTTGTCGTATGAGGCAGAGACTAACTCTTGACCCAGAGGTTGTAGTGCACTTCTATCCAAATGAGAGCCATGGCCTCAGGATTAAGCTTAACAAATAGGATTAATACTAATTATATTTGCCAAATAATTACTAGTTGTTGTACTTAACAATTCATATTCTGCACTTACCTGAACAGCGAGATATGACTTTGTTTACTATTTAATTGCTAATTCTTGAATACATATACAGCTAATAGGACTTTATCTGAAACCTCGTTACATTTCTTGGCCTGTGCAATTTCTGGTTGAACTTTGGGTAACGACTTGCAAACTCTGTCCAATATGCCCTTCATCCTGGTTTTAGACGCAACAGTCTTCAATAATGGAATAAAGGTCAGGACTTTGTCAGATCACCATCCCTGATAACCGCAGGAATCAATGTGACTCAGTAGAGACCATCCTGTGCATAAGGAAAATTCTGCATAGGAAACTATGAGGCACTGACATTGGCTTAAATTATTTTGGGATATATTTGTGGAACTTAATTGGGCTATTCATCGTCCGTGCACATGTTCCTTAATCCCCTTAATATTTGAAGGAGAGGTCATTTGTCTCTTATGGTGACAAGTTAATGGATAAAGTGCTACTTATGTCGTGATGTAGTCAGACCTCTGCTGTCCTGCCTACATTTCATGCTCGACTTAATAGGAGGGCACTAGGGGGACGGTTATAGGGGATTCAAGGACACTCATTCAAAGAGCTTTAATAAAGGTATGACACGAAGGTGGCAGTGTTGGTTGGAATATATTCTTTAAATCAACACAGCTTCATGTTAGATTTTGAAATGAAACTAAATAGGTATGTGAGTATTTTTGCTTTATCTTTTTATCTTATTTAACCTCTAGTAATTGAGTAAGCACGTGACTAGCCCACAGTCTCTTTTGAAATGCTATGCTAGGCTTCAGGCTCATTTCTCGCTTTTTAAGGTAACTTGCAGCTTATCAGTTCCACGTCTGTACATCAGAGAATGGAAAAAGGAGAAATGTTTAAACTCCTCTCATGGAAAAAAAGGCTTATAGGCAGTAAAAATAGCTTCTTTTCATGCACAAGTCTTCTTGTTTTTTTTCCCCTTTCAAATCATTATCTGCTCTTGTTCACACAAGTCTGGAAACATTGATTGTAAAACCGCTCAGACATGTTAAAAGTATCATTTACTGAAAGCAGCAGGCAGCATTATAATGGTGGGTTTAAGTTGTGATTTTATTTTTTTTCTCCCCAGCATTATATTAAAGCTGGTGTCAAAATTCAAACCGTGGCTCTGCCAGGAAAAAGAGGACCCCTGAAAATAGTAAAAAAGATTATATGAGTGCTCTTTTTGTAGTGTCAGTTCATGTTGAGTGTACATTAGTTGTTCTGCTAAGAACATGGAGCAGCCTATCATCTCCTAGCTCAAGCTTTCATAAGACCACACACTGGTTTTAAGTAATCCCACTGGGTCGTGATAAATGACTCAACTGTGAGAAGGCTCACAGTGTGTGTTTAGCGAAAAAAGAAAAAGAAAACAGATGATAAGTTTTATATAGCCCTGTCTAAAATATATGCACTCTGGAAATCTCCGTGTACGGCTTTGCTTGCTCAAATAAAATATCCAGATTGTAAATACTAACAATCCAGATCAGTTTGAGTTTAGTGGTCAACAGTCATACTTGTTTGTTAAAGCCTAAATACAAAGTAAAGCATCCAGAGCGACCGGACAGAAGAATTAGTATCCACATAGCAAGAAATATCAATAGAAACAGAAATACCTTTTATTGCCCCACGATTGGGACATTTCTGGTAATGGGGAAATGTCTGCTCAAATATCAGTATCCTCCCCTTCATAAGCTAAGTTACAGTTTTTTAACTACTTTATTTTTTATAATCTTAAAGGTATAAACATTTTCAAAAGCTCACCACAAATTCATCACAAGATAGCATTTTCTCCATCAGAGGGTTGAGTCCATTCTCTCAGTTTGAGCTGAGAAATAAAATACATTGCAGTTTTTACATCACATTTTGCTTTATTCTTAACTCTGCAATAAGAATGACATTTTTCTATCTATTTATTGTTATCAGGCATGGCCTGGTTACCAGTATCAAGATATAACAAAGTATTAAAAAGTTAGTAAATTATTTATCAAACTGTTTTTATGGCTTCCAGTCCTTTCAACAAAATATCAAAGTGCCAGGGTGAACACAAGTTCTTAACCTCTGTGGAGCCAAGACGATTGCTGCCCTGCTCCTCTCTGACCAGTTGCTGTGCACTGCCAATCAGCTGGCTCAAGGAGGACATTTTCCTCTGACTTACAACATAACAAATTCACTTGCTCATAGAGGGAAGTTAGAAATATTTCTGAAAGCACATCAAGGCTGGAGTTGACTAGCTATGAATAATTAATTGATGCAGAGTCAAAGACCCAGTCCTGTGGGCTTCCTTAGGTAGACAATTGTTCACTAATTGTCATTATATAGACATCAGTTGAATTTGACTAAAATGAGTGTGTTAATTCATGCTGCCATTAAACCAGGGTAAAAACTACTCTGTTATCAGACCATAAGAATCTCATATATGCAGGTATGCTAGTTTGGTAGAGTCAGCAACCAATGCTAAAACAGACGCTTTTTCAACAGTTTTACCCATTATGTCTAAAATACATCAATTACACTGAAAGACATTGTTTTAGCTGCCAGCAGGGATGAAGAATGATTGGAAACATGGGGAGAATGAGTGGATCTGACAGGAGGCATGAAAGCAGAGATGAGACAGGGAGTGAGCTCTTATTCTAAACTCTTGTAGGAGATAGTTGACAAAAAAAAAAAAAAAAAGATAGGGCCCTGGACTGTCAGTGGTACAGAAGTGATGTGGAGTCTCTAACAATGATGAAGTATTTTTCCATACTCTTAGTGCTTAGACTTTTTTTTAATTTTAGGCTTGTTCCTGTCAGTGTCACTGAATAGTGTCGTAATTATTTTCAGATTAGTTTAAGTTTTTCACAGCAATGTGTACAGCTATTGGCACTCCTAATAAAAATGCATGAACATTCTTAAAGTGGCTGTAGAAATAAGACTCTCGTATTATATCCAAACCTACAGAGAAAAAGAAAAGCCATGGATACTAATTAAACGTTTCTGAATCTCTGATTATCCTAAAATGTAATGTATAAATTGAAACAGTGCTTCAATTTTACTTGGAATTTATTTTAAAGGAATTTGTTGGATTTCTTCAACCCAGATGAATAAGCTCTACTTTGGTGCAGGAGATGCAGAGATTGAAAGAGATTGTGAACAAACTTAACAAAATTAGTCCAACCATTTGCAGTGCAAAGCATTCATAACTCCTTTCATAAAACATCAAAAGATTATATTTTTTGTAGCTTAGGAATTACATGAATGTAAACATCTTTTTTGGTGAAGAGGATTGATCATCTTTCATGATCAAGTTTGTGTCGAGGCATTAAGTTTGTTAGCAACATAAAGCATTATGATAAGCACTAGGACGTATCCTAGCTGTTTCTTTATGCTGACTGCTTTTGTTTATTTATTTGTTTTGCTGTGGGAGTGGTTGCTCAGAGCTCTGGGCCTGACTGATTTGTTGGAGTGGTGTCACGCCAGCATCAGCCTTTCTTTATCAGTGTTTACCAGAAGTGGACCTTTTCATAACAGATCAATAAGCAGAATAACTGATTTTGGATTATAGTGCAGAACCACAGCAGCCTTTAGATCTGTGGAGGAGGGTAGCTACAGCTGGTTTAAGTTTTACTGGCTGACCACTGCTTTGGGAAAGTGGGGTTAAAACTGCACAGTAGCCTTTTCTGAGTTTATGCCCCACGCATAAATGGTTAGATGAGGCAAAAAACATTAAATGTTCCATGCTTAAACAGAAAGCTGGCTAAATTGGCACATTTTAGGGATGTTCTTCGGCTGTGAGGACATGAAGTCTTTTAGTGCTTGAGTGTGGGTTAGTATTATCCTTCCCATCTCTGAAATTGTCCTTTCTAGGAATACTTGAAGGTTTTAAAGAGCGCTCAAGTATTTAGGGATTTTTTTTTTCAAACTTCTAATGATTTAAGATTTGGAAAGGATTTTTTTTTCAACCGTTTGAAACCAAGGCTTGTAGCATTCTGCTTGTATTTATTACAAATATGCTGCCGATTTCATACATTGAAGCATTGCCAGGCCAAGTGGAAATTAATGTCACAGCAGATGCATTTGGTTTGTTATCATAAAGTTTCCCCAGTTGGATTTTGCAACATCAACACATTTTTAGTCATCTGATTTTAGATCAAAAGGTTTAGCATGTGGGTGAAATTATTACTAACAATAGGAGATAAAGAGATACAGGCCTCCAGATTCATTATGTAAACATTGTTACTAGATGGATTACAGTTAATGGTCTTAATATTTTTTTTTTCTTTTCACGAAGGTCTCCCCTAAAATAAAGTTTGGACAAAGCTACCATAATCCTTCCACCATGCTGTGACAAACATATACAGTGTGTTGCAAGTATTCACTCCCCCTCACAGAGAAATGTTTAATCGATCATCTGAAAATGGAAAGCGAATGTCACAACCGCAAACCTACCGGGACATTATTGTCTCTCAAAACTGATAGATCTGGCAGTTCAGTGTGAATTTAATTTAGTTTCACTAATTCAGAACGAATGTCACCTCCAGGCACGACAAAACAAACGGCTCCAAATCAAGGAGAGGATTAATCACAAAAATCACAAAAGGAGCTGAAAAGATCCATAGATTAGGTGGGAGGACAACTTTCATGTGTGCTCTCAACAAATCTGGCCTTTATGGAAAAGTGGCAACAAAATGTCATGATTGAAAGGAAGTTTTGAGAAGCTCTGATGAAAATGTTCTGAACATAATATGGGCTACATAAACATCCAGAATATGGTGCTCTCACACAATGTGACTAAAACTATGTAAACTGCTATGAGTAGCATTAAACACACACCACCCCCATGAAGACAGTGGAAGCAGCATCATGCTGTGGCAATTTGTTTCTTCCATCTTCATCTGGCCGTAGCCTGGCCAGATGATGATGGGGCTAAATAAAGGACAATACTGGAACAAGACCTGTTAGAGGGTATGAAAGACTTAAGAGTGTGAAAAGTCTTCAAAACTGATTATCAGAGCAAACCATTTAGTCTGACTGGGACAGAGCTAATTTCAGTCTGTAAATGTTCAAAGCTAGCAGAGTCGTACCCTAAAAAATTGTAGCAAAAGTTGGTTCTACAAAGTCTTGATTCAGAAGCACCGGCTGCAAATGAACACGATGATGTTAGTTTATTTGTAACAAAAATTAAAACTTAAAAAAGAATAGATTAATTTCATCTCATTCTACAATTATGGATTATTTTTGCTCCATCACACAAAATCCTGATAAAGTACAAGGGACTTCCTGGTTATCATGTGACAAAAAGGTAGAAGAGCTCAAAGAATGTAAATACTTTTGCAAGATACTGTTGCTGTTTTAACTTACCTTTGAGCTAATGGTGCTGGATGCAGGCTATGCGTTTGTGATTTTGTGTGTGTGCACTTCTGCGTGGGTCTCTGTTTGCAAAGTTTGAAGATGTAACCCAGAAATGTCATTGCAGAAAGTTAAGGCAACAATTCAGACTGTTTTTGCACATTGCTGATGCGAATCTATACTTCTCTCATTTTCAAAAGCACAAAGAAAAAAAAGCACTTTTATTTATCATGCCAGCCAGATGGGGTTTTCTGATATTTCTTTTAAATAAACTCCGTTTTGAATTGAAAGCTCTAGTGGAGCTTTGTGCTTTATCTTAAATATAGATACGCCTCTGATGTGTTTTAAGGAGGTGTATTTAGGGTAATGGCATACCTACTGAGAGGTGAAGTGCAGTGTTTAGGCAAATATCTTCAGCCCAGATGTTTTAAATTACCCCTTGGGATGCATGGTGCCATACAGGAAAATAGAATGAGAAAGGTAAAAGGCTGTGAATCAGGATGAAAATTTACTCTAATGTGGAATTCGATGGACAGAAAACACTCATCGACAAACATCAAAGTAGGACCCATTCAAAAACTGAAAATTATTCTCCATTGTGGAAAAAGAACCCGTCGGCATTTAGAAGTTAAGGCAATAGTTGCTACAAGTTGCAGCATCTTTTAGTATTAGAGTGCGGAAATGAACCTAATAACCTCTTTCTTCTTTTTCTTTATATATTTTATTTCAGTAATATTGTAAATTTTGTAGGCCTACACAATCCTTGGGAAATTAATAGGTAAGTAGTCATGTTTTTTCCCATTTTAAAACATAGAAATTTAGAGTTGTATAATTTTTTTGGGAAGAAAAGGAACAAGGGAAGGACAAAGTAAGATCATGCCAGACATTAGAGATGCTATTTTTTAGTAGACTACATTCTGTTCTGCCCCAAGGCTTCATTTTGCTTCGACCCCGTAATATCACCAAGGGCAAGCTAAATTCTCTTGCAACCACCTGTATAAGTCATACCACTAAGTGATAAAACTCAAAGGAATGGAATGAAGGGTTCCTCCCAAAATAGAAGAAATGTTCAAAAAATGTAAAGTAATGGTTTTATTAAAAGATCATGCCTACAGAGAGGCCAGCATAGCTTATGTAATTTCAAAGGTGTTTTGTAAACAGCAAATTCCACAGGGAAATTGAGAAAATATTTAATGGATTGCTGCTATTTTGGGTATAGTTGACGTGTTTTACCTCACAGAGATTTAATCTACATTCTTGAAACATCAGAAGGAAACATTTTAAAAAACATGTTAAGAAATACATTTTTTAGAGGTGCAGCACTAATTAGTACAATTTTTTTTATTTTTTTTATTGAACATGCCTTTATTTAATAGGAGTCCATATTGCCATATATTATACTAAGCTTCCCTGAGTTTTCTGAAGAACAGGCCCACAGTATTATGGATTATCATAAGAGTAGCCATGCAGTAATTCTCTAATTTTCATAATTTGTTGCACAACTGACACACCCTCAAGTCAGTAGGGTTAATGTTGTCATTGAAGAAAAGCACACAGTTCCTGGCAAGATCCTGGAAGTATTTAGTGAGCTTGTCACAGTAATAATTGCGATAGTAGATCTGACATGCATCCTAAGCAGCTGATTGGTATGTAGATACATCTAATCGTTGTTATTTAGATCAGTGACCCCAACATGCTTTTACACTACCAATGTTTTTACTATAGAAGCAGTTTTCAATTATTATTATAATTTTTTATGAAAAAAATGTCATCAAAATCAACATTGCACTGGAACATGTGCTATGTTATGTTGAGTCTCTCTCCTCATTAAGCCCTGAATCAGGTGTGAAAAATTGTATTTGGAAAGTTGAGTTAAACCTCACAATCATCACTTCGGATCGATTTCTGCAAGGAATCATCAAAATAGACTCTTTCTAACAACATGATGCAGGGTAATGGATCTTAAAAAGCAAGAATTCATATCCAACCTTTAAGGAACCCTCAATACATGAGAAAAAAGTGACAGCGAACTACAGAGAGAGCATTATTGACAATATTTCCATTTATAAATTGAATTATATTTGCAAACCACTTTTTGTAACATGACATTGGAAGTCACTGTTCCATTTTTAACGGTTTATTATTACTCTTTCGGTGGATATGGAAAAACTAAGCCGGGATTCGTGAAGATCAGCAATATGTACTTTAAATGTTCTCAAATCTTTCCCATTTGGAATCATTTCTAAAATAAATGAGCCTCCATGATCTGCCTATTTAGTGCCAATATCAGGGGCACTGGTGAATCCATTTACTATAAACTGAGTTTTTTTCTTTAATTATTTATTTCTCAGCAATTTCTTTTAGGCATTTTATAGATGATTTAGTAACTAATAAGAGTTAATAGCGATACTTCTTACATTTATTGGATGAGGAAACAGGAAACACAAAGTGTTTAAATGTTAATTGGAGTTCTGTAGACCTCATTAAAAGGTTTGATGTCATAATTATTGTATCGATTATTATAGAAAATTAGTACATTTCCAAATGGAGTATTTATTTATCCCTCTTATGCTAATGTTTGTCTTTCTTCTTCTGGTTTGCTTCGAAGCAAAGTCTTTCCACAGTTTTTGTCTGTGTATTATTTACGGGTGTTTGAAGCTTATTAAATATTTACTTGTGTGACCTTTCTAACCTGCCTTAGTAGTCTTAGCCTGGAGTGCTAGTACATTCTGAAAATAGCGTGTTGTATTATAATCCTGAAACTGGCAAGAGTTTAACAAAAAAAGATGTCAAAGGAGGTTGAAAGTTTAAATACTCAGTTCACTGTATTAAAAAAGGAATATTTATAGCATTTCACATCCTCTCTTGTTTCCTCTCATAGTGTATTGAAGACAAAGTAGATATTCCATGAAAAACACACCAATGTATGATTTAGACAGAACATATACAACTGATCTCGTTTGATGTTATGAATAAAATAAGTGACTAGGGTTTGCCTGGAATTTGGATTAAGCTTGTATATTATTGGGACATGAGATTGTTTATTTTTGTCTCACAGTATTTACTGTGCAGTAAATCCTTCAATCATTTCAAGGATATTTGCAAAGACTAAATTATGTTCTCTGCACAGATTAAAAACAGACAAGGAATTACAGAGAAGAAGCTGTTGCATGATGTTTGAAGGTTTGATAATCACCTTGTAAGGCACATCATCGCACATACAACCAATGCATACATGCCGTTTTCTCTTTTTTTTTCGCTCGCTGGCTTTCTGGGAAGGTCATGGCTGGAACATGAAGCTCAGTGAACGAGTGGGTAAGCAGGATCAAGAAAATTCAATTTGTCAGGCTTGCCCTTTTCAGTACATACAATGCACAGCTTAGGCCAGTGGGTTTGATATATGAGGGCAACAAATAAGAAAAGATGTTTTTTTCTGTAACTCCATCCATCTTTAATATACTTTTGATGTTGCAGAGGAACACCATGCAGTATCTCTTTAACATTTTGGGCTGACTGGGGGTTTTAAGTCTAACAAATAAGCAATTTTACTCCGTGAAAGACCTGCCAAGTAGGATCTTGAAAAGTGAGGCATATTTGGTTTGCAACCTAGACCCAAACCATGATTTTAGGACTATATGTATTCCCAATGTGAACTTTATTGAAAGACAACAGAAAATTGAATAATTTTCTTCTTCGTTGTGGATGGAGTGTGCGTCATTATATGTCATGCTTTTAAGATCATTTTCTTTTTTTCATCATTTGATTATCAGTTTTCTCTTAAATATATTTTAACACAACACCTATTGACATGAGTGACAGGAGCAACACAGCAGACAAGAGAAGCTGTTATTTTCTTACTGAAGGATATGACAGTGAAAGCTTTAATCAGTGTGATGTGTTTTGGAGAGTGGAAAATGTGGTCACATCACATTCAACTCAAAATGGAGGAGTACACAGTAGTTACATTTCATTTTAGAGGGATGCACACATTTATGTTTAATTCATGGTATCTTCATGGGTTAAAAGCCGCCATGCTCTAAATAAATTTGGGTGCTTCTTCTGATCACGCTGCAATGATGCTTATTAAAATTAAATGTTTGTCTGGGGGATTTTTGTTACAAATAGTTTAGGGCTGAAATGATTCCTCAAGAGATTCAAGTACCTCGATTATTAAAATTCCTCGAGGAAAATTTATCTGCCTCGAAGCTTCGTTAAATTATATTTTATTATTTAGCGCACCGTGTTCCGAACCGGGTTATTACTTGCGTTGCATGGAGCTCTGACTTCCGCATAACGCCCAGTTTTCAAGTTCGGCCTGGGAGGATTTTATTGATTCATGATAATGTCTGGGTCTTTGTCGTTTTTCGGGGGACCAGTAAGCATCCTTAAAATGACTGGCGCGATGCCTGGAGTACGGCAGCTTTTTCTTCTGCAGCCTAGTGGCGGTTCAGAGCGAACAGGGTGGAAGAGCGCTGCAGGTGTATTTATACAGGTGAGTGGACAGACTGAACACTGCTGGTGGCTGCACACTAGATAATTAACATAAGTGTAGCTTTACGGACGAACTGTAAAAAAATTTTCACATCATTCCGGTCTCAGCAAATGGGTGGCAGAGCGCATCATGGCGGCATGTAGCTGGTAGATGTGTTTCTGTGTGAGACAAACGAAGGTGTCAAATCCTGTCGCTAACATGAACGCAAAGCTATAAATGTCTGGGCAAGGTGAGAGTTCATCTATTAAACTGACTGGAGATAAATACATAAACAAAAAGCTGGAGCACAGACATTTCTTCATTTGTGTATTTGTGAGCCTGCCCCTTTATTATTAAATTGTATATAATTTCAGATTTTTGTATAACTTTTCTTCAGGTTAACTTGGAAAGTGAGCTATTATTGTTACAGGTTGATTTTGTAAACTACAGAAAAGTTATTGTTAGGGAAGCTCAAATTTAAATAATTGGACTGATGTTGATATGCGATAGTAATACTGCTGTTATGTTAGATTTACCAATGTTTTATTTTATTTTTTATCCGATTACTCGATTAATCGTAAGAATAATCGATAGATTACTCGATTACTAAAATATTTGTTTACAACCATCCTAAAATAATTAATAAATTTAGTCAAGTGTGTTTGTGTTTTGCACTAACAGAGACTTGAACAATTAAGTCTTTTTTTTTGGTATGTGGGAATAGGCTTTATTTAACTTTTAAGTAATTTGACATAATCAACTCTTATTTTGTTGACAGATAACTGTGATTGTAGGAGAATTATGTGTAATGACGACAATCTGGTGGTTAACTGTCAATATTAATCATCCATAGAATACACTGAATCACAGTCATCATTGCAACATCAATGTGTGCTATATCTCAAACCGAAGGACTGCCTTGATGCAACATTTGGTTGGATATTATATAAGTGCCATGCATGAACATTCTGCTTGCCAGTGGTACATTTGGCCAGTTGGATGGACTTCTGTTGCCTTCAATGCTCACAAAGGGTACATATTTCTAGCAACCAAGATGCAAAAACTCAGAAGGTGAGTTTTCAGAAGCATGAAAACTGGCAGCAAATTATAAGTTGATAGAAATCTGTTATAATTGTATTGTTCTCCAATACTATCAAAGTTATTTATTTATTTTTTTTTGTACATCATACTTAAAATAAAGATTCCGTACATTTCAAACTGTCTTTTAAGTAATATTTTTTGGTGTGTAGAATTATTTATTTCCGATTTGATACCTCTGCATATTAATCTATAAACCACATTTGCTCGAATGCAGCTGAGACTGAGCAGTCAGTGGTTAAATAAATCTCCGCTTGAGATTCACCAAACAACAGAATGGAGATCAGAATTTTCAGATTTTTCTTGACTAGTCATTGTGTGGCTAAATACAAGAAAAAATTCTATTCCCTTACTCATAAAATGCTTCAAGATTAAGAACTCCTACTTTAATCTTTTAATTAATGCATCAAACAAGAGCATCTACTATGTTGGCCTTTTTCAGTTTAATGGAGATCTATTAAAGGTCTACTTAATACATAAATAGGTATTAAGTAGTAATTAGATGGTAATTAGACCATCCTCTGTTGGATTAAAATACTAGCATGTCAGTCAACAAACATAAAGCACTTTTTTCCTCTTTTATATTGTATAGACCTTGAAAAGAAACACAATTGGCACTTCAGACTTCAATGGAAGTTGGACACCAATACCTGTAAGGAACAACCTTACTAATGTATCTCTAATGACTGCAGTTTGTTTTTTATTAGTATAAAATGCACTGTTTTGCATTAAAATAACACTGAAATAAGGAGGCGAATGACAAATTGACCTGGACCCATACTATTATTTCAATGTCCTTTTTTTGTCAGAGATTAAGAAGATTTTGTGTTTTATTATGACAGCACCTTAATACTGTCTGAGCTTCCAAACTAATTCTTGACCAATAAGTAGTCTTGACTTTGAACATAATTAAAAAATTAAACTATAATTAGTGACCTTAAGAGGTGTCTATACTTGATTACTATTTAGACAAATATTCCCCCCTGTTTGCTTGGAAATAATCTGAAGCTGACTTCAGTGTACATTGGTTGTTCTTGACAATAAAGCTAGGATGTTATTTTGGCAAAGCATTGTGACCATTAGAAAATAGTTATGATTTTGGATGATAGATTAATCAACCCTGTGATCGGTTGTAGGAAATCTAAAAAAAAATCTAAGAAAAAATTTGGGTAGGCTGAATATTTCAATTTAAAATGCTGCCGCATCCTTTGGGAATTGTGAATCACAGTCACAGAATTTATTTGTATGCCATAATTTGCCTGTCATCCAAAATGCTACATGGGAAACATCACTGAAACAAGAGTGCTAATGAGGGAAAACATTTAATGAACAGGGTCAAAGAAATGCCTCTGTGTGCTGTTGAATATGTATTATTTCTGTGTATTGACGCATACTGTAACATTAAATGTGTTTTCCCTTTCCCTGTTTGACTTTCCTCGCCGGTTAATCCGACGTGACACTTTTCATCACTGGCACCGTCTTTTCCTTCAGTGTGAAGGATTCAAATGAGACGTGAGCGCTGCTTCTTCATACATGTTTCATGAATCTTTTAGGCTGCTCCTGGGATGAAAGCGCGAATGTGTGAGATCTTGTCTGGAAAAAAGGGTACAAAAGATGGGAGGTGTCCAAGTTTGTAATGAGGCTAGCAAGATCTCCTGGCTCGCAAGCAAACTAGGGCATCTGTAATGAGTGTGAAGGGATATGAGGAGATGGGGGGACATAGACAGAGAGGTGTTTTGCAAGCCTGCGTTCAGCCACAAGCTGTAATGTCAGGCGTCCAAAAGATGCCTGGAAGGAAGCAGATGTCAATCATGCTGTCGCTCCCACTCAGAAGAGATACTGGAAGCATTGGTAATTATGACTGTCAGCAGAGCCTAACGTGTCGCTTTCCCACAAGCTCTGCTAGCATTAGCCTGCATGTGATGGCTTGAGTCAGTTTTTATTCTCATTATTTGCTGCTTATTTATGAATAAAATCTTTTTAAAATATTTAATTTTGAAACCGAAATGATTTAAAATTAAATACCACATTGCCAAATTGGTGAGGAATGGAAGCATATATTAGGAATCAGGTGAAATATTTATGAAGGCATATTAGTTTTGCTGGCTCCTAATTAGTAGGGAACTGAAATAGATTTTTTGAGGAATGATATTAATTATCACAATCCATCAAAGGGCGTTGTTGTTATGCTTCTTTGCCAGGATGTGATTTACAACAGAGAGGAGATTGTTTATTCACTTAGTCCTCTTATGCCTAATCATCAGCACACATTTTGAACTGATAAGTTAGGAAAGTATATGAGTCATAACCTTAAAGTAGACTTATTTTTTCACTTTCCTTCTATCATTTTTGTTCTTGTTTGTTGTATATGTTATCTATTTTCTATGTTGCTTTGACAAAGCTATGTTGCAAGTTGCTCTTCATAATTTCAAAGGTTTCCATCACCGTTAAAACCGCATGATTTCCATGGTGATTGCATTTTATTTTGGCTGAAAGAGATAATAAATACTATCCTATTAATATGGTCCTGAATGGATTGCATCAGTTGCAGTTTGGAGGCGGCATGAAATAAATTTCTGATTGCTGAGAGCCAGGAGACGGGGTTAGAGGTCACGTAACTATCGACTTTTCTTGAGGAATCTTGTTGATCGTCGTTCAGATATTGCCTTCCTGTTTTAGTGGTAGTTACTCGAAATACACTTTTGATTTTAGAGAAATGTCTTATAATTAGCTGTATACTTTGAAAACCGATGGAAAGGCTTGTTAATGGTTTGTTTGTGTTTAACTTTCAAGATTTCTTGATGTTTTGGATCAAATACATTTGCCATTTATGATACATTTGCAAGGGAATGGCTCAAATGTATAGAACTGTGTTGAACATGTTAGTATGTTCATTTTGACTTGCTCCCATTTAATACTAGAAGATCAGGAATAATTTAGACAGAGGATCAATATTACACTGATAATCCAGATACACTGGCGAATCAAAACACTGTACTTCAAGTATTTACTTCACAACATGGCCTGGCAAAAAAAAAAGAATACTCCCTTTACTCCCATTTCAGAGGAACATAATGCCTTAAAAAGCTCAACATCTGATATGTCTCTGTAGTTATAAAGCCCTTGCACATCTGACTTCATGGTTCATACACATACACAGGTAATACATTCACCTCAAAAGAGCCAGAGTCCCAGGTTGCTTGAAAATCTCGTGAACCCTGCTTGCCCTGGGCTGAGTGCATTATCTCTGCCCCTTGCCCATGATGAGGAGAGGTATTGATCCTATGCTGAGACAAAACCCCTCTGTGCACCTTTGCAGGGCTTAAGGTTGTCGGAGGCAGGATGCAGAGTAATGAAAGCAGCAGAAAGCAGAGACGGACCAGCTTAGACCCAACCAGTATTGAGACCTTACCACTAAGGAACAATACATTTTGGCATTTTTAAACCCCTAAGTCCAAGTCAGTTTGTTTGTTTGTTCTTTCTTGGAGCTTAAATACACACTTTGTACTTTAGTTTTTGTGGTCATAAAGATAATTTAGGGCCCTTGTGAGAACATACGTCCTAGGAATAACTGTATTTTACTCTCACTATAAGGTCGAAATACTAGCAAGAAAAGCCAACAGACAAGGAGACGCAAAAGGAAGCGTCTTGTGGCAAGTAAGGTTGATTAATGCCAAGGACTCCAGATTTCTTGTGAGAAGTTCCTTTGTGGTGGTGATAGCATTTATTGAAGCATCAAACCTTTCAGTAACCAGAGATCAAGCTCAAATTACTGATAAGAAATGCTCATTAGAGCTCATTAGAGTGTGGCTTGCGTAGAGCAGAAGAGATAATAAAAAAAAAAGCAAATTTATTGCAAGCATAAGATATGTTTTCAAAGTGAAATCATTTAATCACATCTTAAAGTTTACTGTCAGAAACCTATTATCTGTCTGTGAGTTAGTACAATTTTCAGAGTTATTATTCAAGTATAGCTTATATGCTTTGCTCAAAATGCCACAGATTTATAGTATATTCCAGTTCTTTGCATATGTTTTGGCATAGCACAAGATTTATTCTAGTTTCCATCACACCAGCCTTAAAAGAGATGGAATGAATCTTCTCATATCCCTGCAATGATGAACATCATATGATTTCTGATGTACACTTGAAAAAAACCCACGTCAAAGGCAGGACTATGTCTCCCTCTTTTTCTCCGAGCTGCAAATATTAGGTCCTTGATGTTTCAGCAAAGGGAATACCAAACATCCCTGCCCTTGCGGATCACTTGTGACTACAGCTAGAGCTTAATACTGCCATTATCTCTTCTACACAAGCCTTGTTATCCTCTGAGGTAAAGGAACTGGAGCGTTGAAGAAGCAGGTTAGCTTTTAAAAAAATTAAAAGGTTTGTCAAAATGCTACAATTTTTCTATCCAGTAACTAACCTGCTTCAGACTGTATTTTGCAAACTCTATGGGCAGATAAAATGTATTCATGTGAAGATAAAAAGCTGGTTTAAATAAAGAATTTGAAAGTAGATCAATTATTTGTATTTTGGAATACATGCAAAAATAAAAATAATAATTCTTTCACTATTTTCAGTCTGATCCAGCATTTATATTTTTCTAAAAGAATCTCATATCTAATAGCCCACCTCAGACTAGGCAGCTTGTTACTAGGATGTTTTAGGACCTCAAAGACGTTAACTATAAAAGATAGCAAGCTGTGGGAAAAATAACTGAACATGAATTCAACAATTTTCTATTTATGATGTGACGACCTAACATAAGTATGATTTGTATTCTAACTGAAGGTACAAGAGTTAGAGCTTTGTGAGCAATTTCTATTTTAAGTTATGATAAACATCTTAATGTGATTTACCAACGTATTTTATGTTTTGCTATTTTCACTTGCCCTTGTAATAAAGATATATGTTTCTTCTATTTATTTTAAGACCTTTAACCTCTGAAAATGTTCATCTGCCTTGCTGGAGAGCGAAAAGACTATGCCTTTTCAAACCTTTTATGTGCTCATTTGCTCATTTCTCAGAAGCCCATAGGTTTGTTGACTTTCTTCTTCCTTTTGCCTTCAAACTCAAGAAAGAAACACTTGTAAAACTTGTCTGTTTGAATCAAGTAACGTAAGTAAATATTGATAAAAAAATATGAAATGACTATAATTGGGCTGAAAATAGTACAATGTCTTTTTCTGTGCTTTCATGCATCTAACTTGTTTCCTGTGTTTATTGTCAGTTGTAATGGTAGAGTAATTTACACTGAACTGAGAATTAATAACAATAATAATAACAATAGTAATAATAATATTTTCAATATATATCATCATTGATTTTTATGATTATGTAAGATTGACAGCCTGACTTAGGTAAACACTTACACAGATATTAGATGAAGTACATTTTTTAAAGAATGACATGAATGAATAAACTGTATTTTTAGGTTATAGCCTAATCATGTGGCTAAATGAATTAAAATTTAATTAGATTTAGTTTGCAGTGTGGTTGCATCATCGGTGAACAGAATCTTAGAGAGGAGGCACAGATGGAGATGAAGAGTGTAACAGAGAGGATTCCAATGAGATGAGCAGAAACTGTGACCTAATTGATTCAATTTGAAAAAAAAAAAGTAATTTAAAATGTAGATGTTGTTTAAAACCATTCTGCATATCACTGTCAACAGTGTCAGGGCTCCATATTTCTCCTTGGTGTTTTACTTATGCTGACAAAAATTTAAATATTAAATTTAATGTGGCTGGTGTCCTTTGTTCATTCTGGTAAAGTTAGGGTTATTCAAATAAGTAGTGCAGCACGTTTTAAATTCATTTCAGATTTAATTAACTTAAGTACTGTACAGTGGTAGTGTTGTCTGAAATTCTCCTGTTTTGTCCACGCCTGGGCTACATGCCAATGTTCTACGAACACGAGGGAAAACAATTTATACCAGACCTATTTAATTCAAATTTGTTTGTGTTTATTTATTTAAAGTTTTTTGAATATTATGCTGTTTCCTTTGGCTTACTAAAACCACACTGTGTCTTTTTAGCCTTCTAGAGAAATTTAGGATTTTCAGCCTTCTCTAAACATCTCCTTTGTCTTCTCATTTCCCCCACCCTTAGGCCAAAGCTGGTTTATTCCCTCTAGCGATTACATCCAATTAGGAGCAGCGAGGCTTTCTCCCCTCCTCCCTTCCCACACTCACATTGTGGAATACAGTGCAGTGAATCAGGGCTTTCTCCTCTTTGATGTGAACAAATTACACTTCATACACACACTTGGCAAGGAAACAAAGGTTCAGTTTTCTCTTTCAAGTTGGGATTCTTTGTCATTTGGTGAACAACACGATGCACAATGAGAAGAGAGACAATTTGATGTGGATTGATGATGATTTTTTTTTAATGTCTGCTAGTTTCATATTGGATGTGGATAACTGCAAAATACATAAATGTGCATATTCAGCAGAAATTGGAACTCAGTTTGACTTAGTCTTAACTCAAACTTGTCTTGAGTATAACTCAGACACTTAAGGAATATTTTTAATATTCACTAACTCACCAATCACATGTCTGGTTTCTGAAGCACATGCTTTTCATTTATTGCCAAGAACATCATACATTAGGGTGTGTGAAAGTATTAGTGTTACTTCTGTTCACCATTTGTGGTTTCCCATTATAATATTTCTTTCTGTCATGCAGATTACTCTTTCTTTACAGCGAGTTCAGTTGAACTTAACGGGTCAGTGCATATGAGGAATATTCATGAAGAGCTTCAAACAACCCTTTATAAATTCAAGATCAGTGACAGCAAAACAACTTAAATTACATTCATTTTACTGTTTTCATTTTTTTAAAACTATGAAGTAAAGGATTACGATGTAAGCAATTATGAAAACCACACTTTGCCCTCTTTAAGTCTCCTCATTATGTAGATGTGTAAGTTAAAGCCATAACATTCCTGATGGTAGTTCCTGCAGAACTACCATGCAGAACAAAGTTTCTCATGCTGCAGGTGTTAAATTATTAAGATAAAAACTGATCCAAATAATAAAAGACTGCAATCCTCACTATCTCTGTTTAACCTTTATAGAGGTCTTTTAATTTTGGTTTTATAGTTTAAAGTAACCTTAAACTAACCTTGAGGTAACCTTTTAGAGCTCGGTGCTTAATAATTGAAGTAAACATTAGTGTGAGATACAAAAAGGGTGGAAATTACCATAAGATTTCTGGGAACAGCTTGTGCTGGATAATAGACTCCATGTGCTTCAGCATTCAAAAAGCTCATTTGGTTTTGTTTAGTTGTATTAAACACTTCTGAATTTGACCTGCATACAAGAGGCGGAAGGCAGCAATTATTTTTAGTGTCAATAGCTACTTCATGATAATCTCTTTTTTAGGGTTCTATACTGTAAAGGTTTTTTTTTTTTTTTGTTTGGTAACCAACTGACTTAAAATTGTATCTGTCAGCTATAAACCTATTTATTGGGACAAGAAGATGAGTCTCGTGTAATTATTAATGTAATTATTAGTGGCCAACTGGGTCCTACATCAGAGAATACAAAGTTTATGGATAATGCAGCTCTGAAATGTTATGTTAGAATTTGCTGAATGTTTTGTCAGTATTTTAGATTTGACCATTTAATTGGGACTTTCAGTTATTTCATTTTCTGATGTGTTTCATATTTGTGTACACTTAGTAAAATAAGTGTTGATCTTTTTATCCTTTGGAATATTCTCTGGACTGTTCCCTGTATTTTGACACAACAAAGATTCTTATAAACCTTGTAGTATCTGAGATATATTAAATGTTGTGGTGGGACTCAATTAAATAAAAAATAGATGTAATTAAATGATAGTTGACTTCTGTGAAATTGCATACAAAAAGTAGAAAACATGAGTTCTCAAACATAGCCAGAAAATAAATCTTGTGTCATTGGGGTATGATTTTGGGTCACCTCTGGTAATGAATTGTAGTACCTTGATTGGACAGCGTTGCATTAGTGGAATTATGCATCCTCTTGTCTTACCCCTTCTTAGAAAGCACAAAAGTACAGTCTATCAAAAAGTCAACACCTATTCAGACATTGTGTTTGTAGACTGTCTGTATCCTGATAAGCTCCTTACCTGCACAGACAGATTCCCCCCTCAGTTCCCAATTTAATGCATCAGGGGTAATTTTGTTTACCCCTTTTGACCTAGGTGAATCTCTGGGATCTCATAGAATAGATGCAGGTTCTTGCAGAAGAGAATACAAACGTGAACAGCTTCCTTCCATACAAGTTCAAAGATACAGACATTATCAGTGTACCCACATTACCATTCGGCAATAAGGTCACACATTCATTAAAATATTCATAATCATTATAACAGTAATTTGTTCTTTTAACACATTAGTATTGGTTTTTTTCATAACTCCTTCTGTGCACTTAGCAGCTTCTGTTGGCAAGTACAGTGATGAAGAAAAACAGTTAGTCATTCCACGGTTTATTTAAATGCCTTTTTTTCTAAATATTTGCACTTTAATGTCACTTTTCTTAAAAAAGCTCTAAAATGGAATATAACGCATTCTTTTAACCCAAAAAATAATTGCAATATAATTCTAACATGAGGTGTTTCTTGTTAATAGAGGTCTAACCTGGTTGCCTGTTCCTGACAAAAAGGTAAAATGAGGATGGATGGGTTATTTACGTGCAAGCACCAAAGAGATGGTGCTTAACACTTTATTTGACATGCCAGGGTACTCTGCTGCACCGCCTTGCCATTAGTTGGTACAGTTAATGATAAGGAAGTGCCTCAACAATGCCTCCTTAATTATTGTTGGTACTGTAACTGTGAGTCATTTCTCAGCAAGCCACCCACTCCATACCAAGATGATTTAATGTTAATAAGCATGGCTGTGATGGAACAAACACTTTAAAGGGTGATAGTATGTGGGAGAAAGATGCGCGCGGAGCATCTGTTCAGGGCTGGGGAACAGGGCTTTGTGCGTGTGTGTGTGAGAAGGAGGTATGAGAAAAGGTGATATCTGTAGTGCTAATGTGCAGCACATACAGTGACAGTACTGTGTGCCTGAGAACAGTTTAATTCTGAACTTTTAAGACTATTTTTACTGTTCTTTGTTAGAAAAGAAAGCAATGTTCAAATTATTCTGTTCAGTTTATGCAATTTCAGTTCTACTGCTGTATAGCAAATTAATTGTAATGATTATAAAGACTTGTTTAAATATACTCACTGGCCATTTTATTAGATTCGTTTTGCTAAATGCCAGTTTGGACTGCCTTTTTGGCTTTCAGCACAGCCTTAATACTTTATGGCATAGATTCAATAACATTGTCGAAATATTCCTCAGATACTTTGGTCCACATTGACATGATAGCTTGAAATAGTTGCGAAAATTTGTCATCTGCAGAGCCACAGTATGAGTCATCTGCTACACCACATCACAAAGGTGCTCTATTTAAATTAAATCTGGTGGAGGCCATTCGAGTGCAGTGAACTGACTTTCGTGTTCGTCTTGAGATAAATCAAGCTTTGTGGTAAGGGGCTTTGCATTGCCGGAGGTAGCAATCAGAAAGTGGATTCACTGTGGTCATCAAGGAATATACATGGTCAGCTACAAAACTCAGGTAGGCAGTGGTGTTTAATCAATGTTCACATGGTACGAAGGAGCTCAAAATGTACAAACCAAACATCCCCCACCACATAGCATTGTACCACCACCTATATCTTTGATTCAGGCAGGATGTTTCCATGCTTTTGTTTTGCTAAGACTACATTCGGATCCTGCAATCTGAATTTTACATTTGAAGTAAAGACTTTTCAAAGTTTCAAAATGTTGTTGTCAAATTTTGGTGAACCTGTACAAATTGTTACCTCAGTTTTCTGTTCAAGAAATTCACCCAACTGGTCTTTTGCTCCTGGAGCCCATCTGTTTGGAGGTTTGATGCTTTCTATGATCAGAGACAGTAATTTGTTGCAACCAGACAACCACTTGGTAATCTGTTTGAGCCACTCTTAATGTCATCTTACAGTAGTCTGCCTATTCTCCTCTGACCTCTGAGGTCACCTCAGTATGTTCAGTCAGATAACTGCTGCTCACTGGATATTTTCATAAATCCTCATTCTTCTCTGCTTTGATGTTCAGACTGAGTTTCCATAAGTTTAGTGTCTGTGATTATTTATTTTTATTGCCATTCTGATCAGCTCATTCAGTATTTGCTGCCCCAAACTAAAAAAAATAAAATAACAACATATTAATAAAACAAATGCCAGATATTTATAATGTGAGACACTTGACACATAAACAGAATGTGAGTTGAGTATTTTTTGTCAGTCCTGATGCTACTCTGCTAACTAGGAGTCACAGATCCATTACCCAGATTGTTTTTATATGCCTTCATGCACTCTACTCAACCCAGGCAGGACACATTTGTCTGTGTCTTGGTGCTAGATGAAGCTGGAACTTGTGTATGGTTGATTTTATTTGAGTATTGACTTATACAATCCTTATTAATGTGAGAGAGTATAATTATTTTGAAGTATACTGATGGAAAAATACATGCAAAGACACCAGAGTAAAATCTCACACTGCAACCTGCTGTCTTGAACCATTTGCAAAGTTGGAATAGAAATTATGTAAATGTACTTGGGGAATGGCTAATGTACAAACACCTACTGAATGTCAAAAACTCTGCCCTGGTAAATAAGTGACATTAAGCTCAAGTCCCTCTGCAACATTTCCACAATTCATAAAGAAAATGTAACTTATGTGGAAATGACTGCTATCATAGTTCCATCTGCTGCAATGATTGTTTTGACCCTTTACTCAGACAAATGGAGACATCAAAATCATAACAGGACTAATAATTATGGTAAGTAAACGACAATAACATTTCAATGTGACTTTTTAATGCAAAGTGACCCTGCTGATAACAATCCATATGCATTGCATTAACCTTAACAAATGACTCCTAGAACAATTAGAATTTGACTTATCTCCTTTATTCACAGTATCAATGGTAATGTAAATTATTTAATGTAATTCCATTTTTCCAAGTTAGTTCAAAGTGGCTTGTGAGTCACATTTAGCGTTGATTAATACAAGAACTTATAAGAAATGTACTTTAGTTTTTGATTTTCTTCTGCCTTTTCAGTCCTTTTTATTTGTTTGTAATGACTTAGTTTGGGTAATCTCGCTGAACTTTGACTTCTCTACATGAGTTTGATTTGTCTTAGACGTCAAAGCTCAAACCTAGAAATGATATAGTCGAGCTGAATACATTCTGCCTTGAAATCATGGTGGATCTGCCTGTTGTGAGAATTGTGTTAACTTCTAAAAGTAAAACAAGCTTCTAATAGTATATTTTTGTTTGTGTTTAGTCATTGGCAACATGTTTAAAATATCAAGTTGTCCATGACTATACTTTCTAATGGTTTAACAAGATATAAAAGTTGCAATCTACATTGTGTTATGTTTATGTAGGATCTCAAAGATTTGACTTTAGGGTATCTTATTATCATTTTGACCTCCAAGTATGAAGCACACCATTAGTTAACGTCCTTTATTTTCAGCTGACACTAAAATAAAAACTTCATCTTATATTCAATAAACAATCCTGTAGCTTTATTTCTTCATTCACATTCACTAATGCTTAATTGATTGCTACAAGAAAGAACCCATGCCTCTCTAAAAGCATCCAAGTATGGTTTAATTTTCTGAGATGCATGTCACAAGCCACAAAACCTTAGGAGCGATGAGCACAGCGGAGGTATTCCTATTGACCATTTCTTTAGATTGCACATAGTAGTACGGTGACAATGTTTTATATACAGAGGCTTTATACAAGATCTCATATCACTGCTGCCTATAAAATGTTCTTAAATACAGAGACAGAGTGAGGATTCATCTCTTCGCCACAATGTACCGCTATTTGCAGGCTCAGTAGACAGCATTATTTCGAGTCACTGGAATGCCCATCTTTATATAACTTCATGCTGTGAAATCTCTGATTGCATTAAAGAAGTCTTGCAGTCTGACAGGCAGATGTGTACACTCTGAAACAAGCAAACCAGCAAATCTGCCTTTTAAATCAACCTACTATTGTTCACAGTGTTCCAATTTGTCAGATGCCGGGTTTTTGTACATGGAATATTGGCTAGAAATATGTCATTACTTTTCACTGTTTGAAAATGAACGCCATTATTAGATTTCATATTAATGCTAATATCTATTTTGTATTTCACTAACTGAAGCAGCACACATTTACATGGCAAATGAAGATGCTCTCCGGTTTGAATAGGACAAACAAAACAAAGGCTTTATAGGCTTTAGGATTAAGGGGCTTTCATATTTGAATGTTAGAATGAAATATGACTGCTAAAGAAAAAAAAACTTAAAGATTAGGAATAATCACACAGAAGAGAGAATTTTAATCTTAATTCTTTGAATGTTCTCACACGGTTTGGCTAATAGAGGAGCAGTATTTCAATGAAAGACTAAAATATCTGATTCTCTACGGTAATTAATTTGGTTTTGCCTCTCACTTTTGGTAACATTATAAAGCTATTGTATCTAACTTTCCCCTGGCATCTGAGTTTTTTATTAATTTTCTTTTTTACAATTCTTTGCCTTTTCCCTGGAAGAGTTCCGAACAATTTTGAAGATTTGTAGCGAGCAGATAAAAATTGTGCCTGTTGTTTGACAACAGTGGTTACTGGTGGTCATGACAGTGATGTGCACAATTTGGTTTTTAGCCATTTAGGTATAGGGAAGCCTATTCCTTTTTCTTATAAAGACATTTGGGGTTTTATGTGTGGAAAATGTGGCAATCTCCATCTTTGCTTCGACTGCTTTGAAACAAAGTGTAACTGCTACAGTGGATTGAACGGCCCTAAGCTGGCCACAGTTGATTGCTTCACTCTAGTGTGCACCTTGAGTGTGATGCACAGCCTTACTTTGTTTCTGGACTGTTTTGAATGCTCCCAAGACTAGACATTTAACTTTGGTAATTTAGTCAATCATCATGACTCAGCTTATAATTTGTTTCATTATGAAATGAAATAACAGTTATTTTCTGACAATATTAGATCAAGAGTGGTGCTCTTATCCACAAGAGATAAACCTTGTGATGCAGCGTATGCTGGGTGATTTCACACATCTATGTTGAACACCAGCCAAGTGTTTTGTGTGCCTAGTGTTCTTTGCTATCTTGTGATTCACTACATCAACACTTGGAGAGAAGAGAGAGAGAGAAAAAAAAACACCTTCATGTTCTGCTTCTTTAGCTTCTCTGCATGTGTATTTATGTGTGGGTGTGAAGCGTTGTCTGTGCTCGGAGGCATATGTTTTATTTTCCTCTTATTTATTTATTTTATTTACTTGTTCATTTGCTAGTGTGTAATTATGTGTGTATACAAAACGTGTCTAAGAATTTTCAAGTTTCTGCCTTGACCCCATGCTAAGTGAGGAGGGAGAAAAACTGCAGGAAAAAACCGTCATGAAGCGAAACATGGAACGGCTTGGTTGGGGATTACGCTGGCCCGACTGCATGAGGAAACACAGAGGGGAGCTTCTGCTGCCAGACAGATGAGAGGCTGACAAAGTGCTTGGGCTTTGTGTGACTTTGGTCCAGGCTTTCGCTCACATCCAAAGCAGTGTGAATGGCTGTGGTCCACAATTACATTTGGCTTTTTAAATACATGTAGTCACCTTTTCCTTTTTTGGTATGAAGGAGCACCCCGCCCTTCGTTCAGAACGTTAGCTGGAGATAGGCACCAGCACCCCTCCCGACCCCACTAGGGACAAGGGTGTAAGAAAATGGATGGATGGATGGATGAGGGAACTTGATTTGAAGAAGCAGATTTAGACTAAGTAGAGGTCTTGACAAATATGTCATTACAGAACCTTTCTGCTGAAACTGATTTCTTGAAAGGTCCATGTTGTGGCTTTGTTTTGTTTTTAATTTTTAGAAACTAAATTCTGAAACAATATCAATTTCAAACAGGAAAAATGCAATAAATACGAATAGGAAAGAGGCAGAGAGAAGAGAGAAGAAATAATCACTCCATGCTGCCTTTCCTCATGGCTGGAAATCGCTCCAACTGTCTTAATGTCTGCTTTATGTCCCATGCAGTCTTAAACCCTCTATATGCTAATATCTATTTGGTATTCAGTTTAATTAAGCAGGCATTGGTAAGCTGGGTTATTGTCAGTGCATTATAAAAAACTAAAGTCATGCATATTTTGCTCTACAGAGCAGCAAATCCTGTACATTCAGCCCCTGTTTGTTCATCCATTCATCCATCCATTGGTTTACATTTCTTATCATCTGCTATAAGAAATGCCATCTTTCTGATATCCCTGCATCTAATACCCTTAGCTTAGTTCCCCTGTATCAGCTTGCAGGCACAGTTTTTGGAGCATTTTCATGGGTTATGATAGAGATTGAAGATTTTGTTAATGATGGTAGACAGGCCAAATCTCAGCTGTGGAACTGGACCAGAGCCTCAAATCTCAGGATGGAGCAAACAAGTGTGAATGCCACAGGGGCTAATCCTACAGCGGTTCTCAGTGATGAACGCTTATTAGTCAAATGCAAATGACCAGGACTGGGAGTCTAAACGAGGGGGTGGGAGTTTGTAGGGCCTGACTCAGTGCCAGGTTATGATTTAGAGTAACTTAGTGTTGCTTTAGTAAATGTGTTGCTTTGCTGATGCAGCGCCCTACAGATGGCAGCTAGGTCTGGTTTTGCATATGTTATGCTCATGGGAATTGCATGCTAAATGTGCATATGGCATTGCAGTATATGGTTAATAGTGTAGCCAGATCAGCAGTGTTGCATACAAACTGCTGTCCTGAATACTGTGACACAGTCGTAATAAAGCTAACATATTTTTTCTTCTTCCTCTCCTTTCCTTTTTTCTCTATATAGCAGCAGATGGTGAGGAACCAACTTCTCCAGGTAGGGAAGTTTTAATTCTTCATAATATAGCCTCTGTCACTTACTCTCTTTCTGTGTATTTATTTGGGCTGCTTTGGGTGTTTGCTTTTATGCCATGTTAAGGTTAACAGGAAAAAAAAGAAACAAAAAACTCATAATCCACCGCCGGAGTGATGGGGAGTGAAAATGAGAGATGACAATGTGCTATGTTTTTCAGATGTTCATGCACCTCTTGTTCACTTGAGCATTTTAAAAACATCCATGATCCATGTGGAGATTGTAGACATAGAGTTTGAGAAACTAATTCATGATGACCTTCTTTGCACATGCCCAGTGTTGCTTGCTCTGCTGGACACTGCAAAAGTCAATGAGTAATTTTCACAAGTCGTTTGTTTCGCTTTGATAACTATATGAGATATGTGCCCCAGACAAAATTGAAAATATTTGGACTGATCAAACCAGAGCTTGATTATTAAAAGAATGGATTACCCAGGACACCATTCATGTGAGAACTGCATGTTTGCCATTTTAAAGACTTCTTTATGTAAAGATGCCAATCTTTTGCCACCACTTTCCACATCATGAGTATTTCAGTATGATATTTGATACTTTGCTCATTGTTGATGGAGATTATTTATTTAAGGAAAAAAAAAAAAGAACTTGACAGGTTAAGATTATTAAAGGATTCAGGATCGTGGAGACTTACTGTATTTAAATATTAGGGTATTGAGTCAAGGAACTAAATGTTTTTAGTTCATGTAACATGTCTATGAAATTCTCCCTATGTTCTCTCTTACTGATGTTTTGTCTGCTGTAATCAACTTGCAAATGATGTTGAATCAGGAAAATACATGATTACATCATTTTTGCAATTCAGTTCTTAAAGCTGTCCTCTTTAGGATTTATCCAAACAGTAGATTTGGTCAATTTTTTATCTTTATCGCACAAAGTCTGAGTTCCAGAAGTTCACATTTCAACTTTGTGCTCTGATTATTTTTTGTTTGAGTGCTCACATTTTTTTTTCATTATCATCAGAGCAGCAATGAGATATAGACATGTTTGAATCTTCACTTTGCATATAAAAGCATTATGGCCATTGATGCATGTCATTAACTTCAGTCTGGGTACAAAGTGGGTGCTTTGTGTTTTAAGTCAGCTCTGCGCACCCCAGTAATGTTCAAGTTTTAATAATATAACATACATGTGTGAACATTTTTCTATGAAAGCAGGACCACAGAAAATTTAAAGAAAAAAAAAAAATTTTAACTTCAGCACTGATACGGTTTAAATGTAAACGCAAGAAAAAAGCAAACATACTAACTGCATCTTCAGCATCTGTTGTCTTTGGCTGCGAGTTTCATTAATCTTAATCCCTGCTGCGTACTTGAGATTAGGTTGGTTAAATCAAGAGGGATTGGACATAATACCCATGGAATCAAAATAGCTTGTTTTTCTGATTGAAAGACATGTGTAATGTGTGACTCTAATCACTTAAAGGATGTGCGAGAACAAAAATTAAACAACTGAAGCATTGTGGGAAATGATCAGTTAAAACTGATCATTTTTAACTGTCGTGTCAGATTATTTAACGTTATCACACATACATATTAACAAGAAACATCTGTTGTGAGCTCAGTCATAACCCAAGAATTATATTAAATATAACTTGTCAGTGCCAAATTATTCCTTTGAGGAACTTTTCTCTCTCAACACCGAATATATTTTGAATTATTACTGCAGTTATGTTTTGCTATTGAGCAGACAAAAGCTCCACATGTATCTTAAAAACAATAAAATAAAAAAAATTAATTTTATATATATATATATATA
>CAEFZY010018151.1:0-15055 GCA_903066815.1 Brachyrhaphis roseni | reverse complement strand
ATGCAATAACCTGCTCTGTGTACAGAGAAAGTTCAAAGATGGCATCAAAAAGTTTGAGCTCTGTTAGATGTATGTATTCAGGATTACTTTTCTGTTAATGCAATCTTGTTTAAGCAGAAACAAAAAAGAAATAAGACTACATTCTCTTCAGCTCTGCAGACTCTGGCATGGTTAGGTCTCCTTTTTGGCATTTTATTATGTGCAGCAGCAGGAGGAGTTTTTATTCACTGGAAGACAAAGCGCAACAAGGATTTGAGTACTGAATCTGGTAGAGGAACCCGTCAGCTAAACTTTCGCTTTTTGATCATGTACTAAATGTCACAACTGACATCTTCTCTCTTTCTGCAGCTGATGAACTGTCAGGCATCTCAATGGTAAAAAGAAATATGTATATATACCAATATTTCCATATGATTTGAGTTGGTCTGATATATCCCAGTATGCTAATGTCAGTGTTCTTTTTACCAGAATCATGTTTATGATGTCATTCAGGATGAGGAAGTACAGCAACCGGGACAGCTAAAAAGAGAAGTTGCCACCACTGATGATGGTTTCTACAATTTATTACAACCTGTCAACTAAAGTAAAATAAACACTGCTCTGTCTCCACTTAAATGCTGAAATAGTTTTATTTGCCAACACAGAAAACATGATTTGCAAAACAAAATGCACAAGAGAAGATCACATGCACACTTTGCATGAAATAAAGCCTATTGAAAGACAACAATGTAGCACACATTTCACTTGAAAAATGTAGAAAATTTGAAATAAACTGACTGGAAACTTTGTTAGCCACTCTTGTTCACTTGTGGTAGCACAAATAACAAATCAGCCAATTACATTGTAGTATCTCACTGCATTTAGGCATTTAGACATGGTGACAACAATATGCTGAAAGTCAAACCAATTGGGGGGTTAAATGATTCTGTGATGCTGAATGTGGCCTGTTTCCTGGTGCCAGGCAGGATGGTCTTATTTTTATTTTTATTTTATTGAGGGAATAGAGAAAGATCTTCAGTGTTCTCCATGAGTAGCCAGAAAATTTCTAGATTTGAACTGCAACAAAAATGGGAATATTGGAATATTTGCATGAATACTCAATACTGAAGCATTAGAGTCATCATTGTAATATACTTACAGGTGAGTCCTTCTACATTCTCCTCTGGGAATGCATACAAGCTGTTGATTCGATTTGTAGTATCTGTGTGTTACATAAACATTTCTCAATTAAAAGATGAAAAATGACTCTTTAGTTATAAGGCAAGAAAATAGGAATAATGAGGTACACTTTAGATATTTGATTAAAGAAAAGTGGCTCCAAGATCATAATTTTACTCTCACCTGGTGAACATGGAAGACTCACATTCTCATAAACATCTGTAGACTCTGTAAAGCAGACTGATTCACAAGTGAAGAAAAGGGAAAAGGCAAACATGAGAGATGTATATATACATATATATATAAGAGGAAGAGAAAGAGGGAAAGAGAGTAAGTAAGTAAAGTTTATTTATAAAGTGGTTTTCATAGACATAAAATCACAAAGCGCTGTACAATAGAAATAAACCTTAAAACTATACACCCCACCTGCAGAGTTCCTCTGAGTTTTGCATCTCTTGTAAATAAACACTCCTGTTAGCGCTGCAAGTGTGAAAATCGAGGTGATGGTCAGGACTACAACGAGAGTCGAGGTTTCACTTCCTCCCGTCCTGTTGGTCTCCGAAGCAATGTAAGGAGAGGCTGACAAAGACATAAAGATGAAGCCATTTCAGCTCCTCAATAAAAAGAGACTGCTGTTATAATGTATATGGAAAATTAAAAAGAAAACACACCATGGCGAGTTTCTGTAAATGAAGATCTTGGAATCATGGTAGTCGTGGACACATCTTCTGCTTAATCAAACAAAAAAGTGAAGGAATAGTAGCAATTACCTAATATACAACATTATTGGAATTAATACTGAAGAGATTTGTTTAAGATCATACCTTGATGACTCCGAAGATGTAGATTGATCATTGAGCAGCGCCGACTTTGCCCGAGTATATAATCACACTTGTACCAACCCATGTCACTGGCAGACACAGACTTGATTGTCAGGGATATACCCTTCATTTCAACCCTTGTCAAATTAACAGGTACAGAGATGCTCCCTTTCATCATCGCCCATGTGACATTTGAAGGGGCAGTTTCTGCATCCACTGAGCAGTTTAGATTCACATTCTGGCCAGGCTTCGCCACCTCTGGCTTAAGGTTTTTGCAGTCTAAAAAATCATGAAGGAGCATGTGATCTACTCTGCAGATTATAAATTAATCTTTAAGATATAAAAAAATGACCTACCTTTCACTTTTAAAAATATGTGTGTGACATTAATTTTGTCCCATCCTTCCCAAATTTCAAAGTCGTATTTCCCTTCATCTGATCTTTGCAAGGTTTTCAAAAAAATACACATTTGTCCTTTCCTGTTTGCTTCCAAATTCACACGTTTGGCATCCTGGGATTTCTTTGGATACTCAAATATAACTTTCCAGGCATCTGTGTTGTTCACAGATGCCAGTCTGATTCTGATTCTATAGCAACTCCTTGGATCCGTGATGTTGAAGTTTAGACATGACAGAACCACGTCTTCATCTTTAAAAGCTGACACAATCTCATCACCTGCAGAGTCAGATTTTAATATAGTTAGTCAGACATTAAATAAAATTACTGTATGTAGTGAATTACTGAAATGTGTAAATCTACAAAACAGACATAAAATATGTATTGAAATAGAATATTGGCTGATTTAATCCAATAAGAAAGACCAACAAGAAACTCACCTCTGCATTTGGGAAGAAATTTTAATACAAACACTAAAAGGCAAACCTGAAAATACAAGTGAGCCATTTTCTGACTAATGCAGCAAGGTCATGTGAGGATTAGCTTTTGTACCTTTAGTTTTAAGATAGGATTTACTCAGTTCCTGTGTATAACCTGAAGTGTCATCTTGAAACTAAAGTAAAACGAACATAGGACTGCTTCCCTATTTTCAATTGAGCAAGAGCGCCATCGTCTGGCAAAAATAAAACATCACTGCAATATCGTGATTGACTTGTAGAATGCGTCTGAATAAACTATCACATCATCCATCCTTCCATCTAATGTCTATCCCGGATTATCTTTGCATGATTGTCTTTCAAAATTATTTTATAATGCTAATTACAAAACCATGTTCAGTTTCACAGAAATTATGCTGGATAAAAAATATGTTTAGTAAAGAAATGTCATGTTCCAGCCCCTGAGTCAATTTATTTGTTTTTCAAATAAATTGAAAAACAAATAAATTTATTTGTTTTTCAAATAAATTGACTCAATAAAACTTTAATATTTGATCGCTCTAATGCCGTGTGTTTATGCCCGTGTATTAATAAAGTTTTTAGATTAACTGCAAAAACTCTAAATTCTTGGGTTATGCCTTCCTTTTAGGTATCTGAGTTGTCTCTTTACTGACTAACAACAATCTCCCATGTTTCAACAGCGCTGCTTCCTGAAAATATGCAAGGTCATTCATCGCATTGTACAGAAGTGAAACATAACAGTGAGCACACTGTGGGCAGTATGCTGCAGTAACATGAAAAATAACCGAATGGCACAAGTTTTCAGACCCTGCATGTGGAAAAGATGGGGTAAATGGGAATTCTAGTTTTTGCATCATAAATTTGCCCTTAGCTCTCTGCTGCCTTAAATGCTTAAACTTAATGCAGGAACTTCACCCAGATCTCACTTCCTCTTCAGATACAATTTACAGCCACAGCGATTAAAAACTGTCACTGTGTTACAGTTTCCCAGCACAGTTCGCACAAATGGATAACAATGCTCAAGGTATGCTTGCATTTCTCTGCTAAAGCTTATATTTTAAAGCCAATTCAATTGAAAAAAGCTTGCAATTTAAAATTGATATGGTTTGTTTTTCTTCCCAGAATTCAGAAAATGATTTGTTGATCACTGTTTTGTTTTTAACAGGAGGTAAAGCTTATGGGCTTCTCAAGTCTCAACAGGAGGAAAAACTTAACTCCATAAATGAGGTGAGCTGGAATAACTGTCATATTTGGGTTCAGCAATTTAGCTTCCTGGTGTGACCAAACAAATGAACCGATCCCCTTCTCAGGCGTTTCTCTCCGACTCAAAGTATGCAGAGGAGGAAGATCTGGCAACAAAGCTTGAAATGTTTAAAAGTGAGTTACTTAGAGTAATAAATGTCTTTATTTGCATTTTAATTTCTGGTATAATGTTCTGTAAAACACTTCCATGTCTTTCTTTTAGAGAAATACATGGAGTTTGATCTCAACGACAAAGGAGACATAGGTAAATGTGCACCAGACTTCGACATATCAAAAGTATTTTTAGCTACCGTGAGAAATTTCAACTTGCTCACTCACTCATTTTTAACAGTCAAACAGGCCACTTAAACTAGTCAAATTTATTTCTTATATTTGCACAAACAATATTCCAGATATGATGGGGTTAAAACGTATGCTGGAAAAACTTGGACTGGCCAAAACTCACTTGGAGCTGAAAAAGATGATGTCAGAGGTAGCTGGAGGTCCATCGAAGGACACAATCAGCTACCACGACTTCCTGAATATGATGCTGGGGAAACGAAATGCAATTCTGAAGCTGTGAGTATATTAAGGTTGACATGAAACCGAAAGGGTATCTGATTCTAGATACCCTTTCTAGAATCTAGATGTATAGAAACATATAGAAATGTGTTATTGTTACTGAAATAAAAAAATAACAATGGTTTTGTGTTTGGCTATATAATGAGACTAGCAATGGGCTGGTAGATTTTCATGTAAGCTCTGAGTAAAGAAATCCATTGTACAAACACAATGCTTTAAAAGAAGGCTGTTTAATATGATCGCATGGCTTTTGTTTTTTAAAGTGTCAACTAACCCTATCTCTTACCCCTAACCCAAACACTTTAAGTTAAAAGTGGATTTTCTTTAGTTTCCACACTATCACTAACCATGTTTTCTGTGTTTCCATAAGTATGTGGAAAATATTGTAGCTCCTAGATCAGCAGCTGACTAGCAGTGTGCTAAAGTTAAAGGATTGTGTTTTCATTGGCCAGTGTAAACCAGCGTTTACACTTCATTACTCTAATTTTGGAGTAATGACTCCAAAATTTGAGTAACAAATTTTGGAGTCTTTCACAGCACTTTTTCTGGCATCTCATTTAAGGAACTTCAGAAAGTACATAGAGTATGATTGAAAATTTGAAGTAATAAGTGTTTCTTCTTCTGCTGCTAAGGATTCTAATGTTCGAAGGAATGGGAAAGGAGCAGGAGCAGAAGGATGTTGGTCCACCTTCACGCAAAACATTTTCAGACCTTCCCTGAAGTCTTCATTACATCAAGATATGTTTTACCGTTTTCTTTTTTTTTTTTTTAAAGAGTCCTTCTGGTCCAACCAAGATGTAAAACAGTGGGAAATTTTACTGAAAAAAAAAATACATTCTTTTAAAAGTATGTAGTGTTGTTGCATAAGTTTGATAATAAAATTAAAATCACATAACCTAATGTCAAAGTGATTTATAACTGATTTTTTTTTTTTTTTAATTTTACCTGAGAAAATGTCGCTATCAATGTCATTTTCAATTTTTGTTACATCCGGTGTATTGGAATTGTTATTTTATTAAAAAGAGGGAAAAATCAGTTTCGGTGTTTGTTTAAATTCAACGAGTTCGTTAAATGTTCCTATTTCCTGTTAGCACATTAGTATAATTAGACTATTAATTTGAAAACCTAAGACACCGGAAGCTGGTCATCGCGGAAGAGAGGAAAAGCTAGCAAAGCCTGCATATTAATATATTACAAGACACATTTAAACGGGTAAGTGAAGCTAAATTTATGTTGTAACTTAATAAACTCTCATGTGAAAATACTTTTAACAGAAATACTTACCGAATTATGCACCCTAAGCTACATAGCAACACAATAGCTAGCCAGGTAGCGTGTATATGAAGAGCTAACGTAAGTTGCGGTGAACGTAAACTATATCGGGGCACATATCCGATAAGTGACGGCGTATCATGTTAAAATGGCTCATTTTTTAAGTTTGTTTTAATGAAAGCTTCTGGTTAGCCGACTGGTGTGGATCTAAAGAGCTCTACTGTTTATCAGGAGGATGAGCAGTTCGGAGGAAGTGTCCTGGATATCCTGGTTCTGTGGACTCAGAGGAAACGAGCTGTTCTGCGAGGCAAGTTCCACCTTTGCTTTGAAAATATGATCAAAGAATCAAAAGTAGGAGCTCCCTTATAAAGGAATCGCGTCTGTTTACATTTGTTCCTCAACTGAAAGAGTTTTAAGTTGAGGTCGGAAACTGTTGGGTCTTAAAATATGTAGTTCTGACACATTTCCAAGACTATTTACGTCAAAAACAAAGTCGGTTTTACTTAGCGTTGACTTCTAAATGTTGCCAGTTTCATATTTCTAGGTTACAAATTGAGAGAGTGTACAGCCTTTTACAAGCTGAAATTTGGGGATAAATCTCCAAATAGTCTGTTGTAAAAAATGATTTCTGTGCACGTGAAGGACAGCTGTGGTGGTTCAAACAATACATAGTCACCTTCTTGTGGAGCAGTTAGCATTTTTTTTAAAGTAGGTACCAGAAATTACTTTTAAGGAAGTGTTTTATTTAGCTACTGTGGCTTCAGCTTGTGGTTGCAGTGTCTGTGTTAACAAGTAACAGGTAACCTAAGATATATAGTAAGTAGAGAGATACAATATATGTGTATGCACAGGTTGCAATAGTGTAGATATGTACACAGAAAAGTAGTCTACGGTAGCTGTGAGATGTTCACTGTGTTCATCAGAGCCTGGATAAAGAAACTCTCTGTGGCGACTGGCTTTTGCAAATGGCGCCGACCTGAAATGTATAGAAGCTCTGAAGACCCTCTGTATGGATCTGATTGTTTGTCCTATTTTGTGGCAGAGACAAACCACACAGTGGTGAATGTGCAGAGGACAGACTGAATAATGGCAGTGAAGAAGATCACCAGCAGTCTAATCATTCTATGAGGCTGCTTTTCTATAACGGGGACAAAGCTAGGGAATACCGAGGAAACCATGGAAGAATATGAGCAAAAGGTTTTAACTTACAACAAGACAAGACCCTAAAACTACAACTACAACCAGAAAAGCAATAGTTAGATTTAGCTCTAAGCATATTCATGTGTGCTCAGAATATGGTCACGATCCATAAATAACTTCTAGTAAGACTCAAAAACCAATGTTGAAAGTTTACTCTAGATCTGCAATGCTGGTAGAGACATATCTCAAAAGATTATAGAATTGTTCCAAATGTGGTTCTAGTAAGTATTGACTGTAAAACGCAAATATATTTTGCAAATCAGAAATCTTTTCAAGTACTTTTGCAAGCACTGTGTTCTCTACTGGAGAACATGGTGGCTTATACCAAACAAACCGGTCAGAGATCATGTATGTAAAAAAACTAAACAAACAAAAAAAAATTATAATTTAATTTTCCAGGAATTGTTGTCTGTTCTCAGCATCCATCCAGTTAATCACTGGTTAGACTTGCACATGTACACATGTACAATCCAATTTCTAATTATAACCCCTTATTTTCTGCCCTGGCAGGAACTGAATAATCCTGTTAGACGCTTCTCTAATGCTTTCACATCAGTGTGTGGTATTATTCTGACTGCAGCAACAGTACTTATTCACTGAATGTACTCTGTTGCTGTATTTCAGGTTGATGAAGACTACATTCAGGACAAGTTCAACCTGACAGGACTGAACGAGCAGGTCCCTCATTACCGTCAGGCTTTGGATTTGATTCTCGACCTGGAGCCTGGTGAGATTATAGAGAGGTGTTGACTTTGGATTAAAAGGAAGAAAAATTATAGTTTTTAACTTCCTGCGTGACTTTTCTTTAACAGATGAGGAAACTGAAGATAACCAGAATCAGAGCGATTTGATTGAGCAGGCAGCTGAGATGCTCTATGGTCTTATACATGCACGATACATTCTCACAAACAGAGGCATTGCACAAATGGTACTGCAGTGTATAATGACTTGCGAGTCTCACTGGCTCTCCAAATCAATCAGCAGCCATCTTTAATTTTTGTTTCTCTCTTTAGTTGGAAAAATACCAGCAGGGGGACTTTGGCTATTGTCCCAGAGTATACTGCGAGAATCAGCCAATGCTTCCTATTGGTGAGGTGGTCTCTTTCCAAACACTTTCTCCCACACTTTGTCATTGAGCCTTTCCTTATTGTTTGCTTTCTGACTAATCTAGGCTTATCAGATATCCCAGGAGAGGCAATGGTGAAGCTTTACTGCCCTAAGTGTATGGATGTGTACACTCCTAAATCCTCCAGACATCATCACACAGATGGAGCCTACTTCGGCACAGGATTTCCTCACATGTTGTTCATGGTGAACCCAGAGTATCGACCAAAACGACCAGCCAACCAGTTTGTACCAAGGTTCGTTGACGTTTGTAAAGATTTATATTTAATGGTGTGTTTTAAAAATTAGGAATGGGGTGTTTATTGTATAAACCAGAAGCTAATTTCTGTTGTTTCTTTTTCAGGCTATATGGTTTCAAAATTCATCCAATGGCCTACCAACTCCAGCTTCAGGCCGCATCAAGTTTCAAAAGCCCAGCAAAGACGATTCGCTAGAATCCACCTCTGCAATGACAATGGACTCAAGCATTATCATTGGACTTGTTTGAAGCAGTGAAGTATATATTCCCAATAAAAAAAGCTTTACAGCTGCCTAAAGTAGTCCTTGTTTGTACTTTTAAACTCAGTCATTTGTTCTAATTTGGGGAATATAACAATAAATACACTTTTGCAAAGTTCAGTTTGTGTGGATGTCAGTGGATTGGTTTATAGTTTTGGGGATTTTTTTATAAAGGGATAATCCTTCTCTTCCCCTTTGATAGTTCTTCACTAATTTCAAGTGAATTTGCTAAAGTTGTGAAAAACAACTTGGAAATGTACAAAGATTTAGTTTAAGCAGTATTTAGATGATTTGTAAAGCCTTTTGCTATAGGTGCGGTACATTAATAGGAAACAAAAAATAGAAAAAAACACATGTAAGGAACTAAATTATATGGTCCCATGCATGCTACTTTTAGTACCAACTGTTTTGATTGTTATAGACACAGAACCTGATGCAGCTTCCTCTACAATTGTCACACGCAGTAGACGTTTTAATCATTGCTAAACAAAATTATTACAGTAACAATCTTACACTAAAAAAGTACAAAGATTTTAAACCTAATTAATGAGGTTGAAACATGCAGAGAACAATCTGAGCACTAGGCTGAGCAATCTAAATAGTTCTGGATGCTCTTTTATCCTTCTTTTAGCACACTCCACATATTCCTTTGAGAATGAAGAGAATACACAGGGCCTTTGGAAAAGAAAGGGCCCACTGTTTTTCATAACTGTGGGCATGTGGTGGTTTTCCAGGTAGTTTGTTAAACACCTCAAATTTGATCATTGCAGACAGTTCCAATTAAAATTCAAGTAGAAGGCAGCAATTGCTGGTAAATGAGTCAAATTGTAGTTTTGGTGCCTCGCTTACCATCAGTGCTTCATTGAGCATTGTGACCAAAAATCTTAACCCTATGTGCAGCCTGGCTTGCTCCAGTTATTTTAAACTACTCAATGATTGCTCTGACTATAACAATTAGCAAAAGAGAAGCAACTGTCTCTCAGTTTCCTGACTTGAGACCAATGGTTTAACCTTATGTAAATGGCACGTCCTCTCATCTTTCCCATTTTAAGGAGTAGCTTAAAATGAGTCATATTTGCCGCAGGGAAGCATGAAGTCATGAACTACTAATGAAAAACTTCAAAACATTGATCAGGGCAAACAAGAGAAATGTTTTGTCATAGTAATTAAACAAAATACTGAAGATACCTAAGATGGTGGTAGTAGGATTTACATATCTCAACCAGGAGTACCAATATTTGTGTAAGGACACAATAAACCTTGTTTATTTATCGTCTATGTAGAAAGCTATAGTTCACACACAGACCAACACAAATGCACGTAAATGCATATTTAATTTTTTTTTTCTTCATAAAAAGACAGGGAGAATTCACAAAGCAACAATAGTTTCTTTGTCTAAACACTACTTTTACTTAATATGGAATACTACTTTTTCATCCTGAAGAAGATTGTGGGTGTTACTTAAATGCATGAAGCTATGACAAGAACAGATTCTGTTTGGACTTTAGGACAAAAGGGAAAATGTTAGTAAGCAGGTGCTCTAAAAGTTAGTCAAGCATCCTTCTCTATAGAAAAAGCACAGGATAACAGCAAGTGAGTGCAAATCTACTCAAAACTATGTGGCTAAAAAGGCTTTACAAACTTGTTTGACAATGAAAGCAATATATTGACATCTCTACCTGAAGCTTTGAAGCTCATTAAAACACCACAATACATCAAAATCACATGAAACAGTTCCGACTTTACAAATAAATTACTGTATAGCAGAACATAAAAAGACAACCTGTGCTCCTGTGAGAAAAAAAAAAGCCACGTATACTCGGGCAGCTGCCTTCATCTCTTACATGTGTGGTAATAGTGATAGACAAGTTTTCATTGACCTCACTTGACTGAACATGTATGAATGTACATTTACAACACAGATGGATATACATTGATGACAATCCCTTATACAATCATAAGGAGGTCTGTAGTCTTACATAGAACATCAAAACCTGAGATAAGCAGACCAAAGCGAGAAAAACATCTCATTGACCAAATAAAGTGGCTGAATAGTTTACACAAACTTGGTAAATTTGCAAGGTTTTTCTGATAACCTTTATCTGCACACAATTTGACATTTATCCTGTACAATTCAAGAGAAAAACAAAAAAACTATTGGGAGAAAAACATAACAAAAACATCTGAAATGGCCTGGTTGGATGACCATGAACGCTAATACCTTGTATTCTTGAGTTCACACCAGTGAACATCAACCAGGCTTGTTAAAACTGGACATTTCCCTAAAGCTGATGAGAAAAAAAATGGATTAGGAAGAATGACAGTAACAGTGAAGGAGCTACAGGAAGTTGTTAGTGGGTGTTTTTGACATGTCACCAATCTCAATAATGTCCAGACTAAATAGGAACGCACCTCGGGAGGACCGCTGTGCATCTCGGCGATCAACACAACTTCTGCAGTCCTGTTTTGTCTTGATTCAGAGAACTTTCAACAAAGCTTTAGTTTAGGGGTGGGCTCGCTTACTTAACCAGGTTGTTGCAGGATTTTTTTTTTTTTTTTCCATCTTAAAAAACTTGTTTCTGTTGAACATACAGGATAAATTTCACAACATGTGTGGAGAAGATTTCAAAACTTTTTAACAAAGACCAATTTTTGACAAAAAAATAAACTGTCCTTTTACGGATGTGTTTACATTTTAAAGAAGCCACTGTATGTTAAAAGTAATTATGACTCTTATGATAATGAGCAAAACATGACTTGGGGAGCACTTCTTAGTAAAAAGATGAAAAATCTGGTAAACTTGGTGTACTACAAGAGGAAACGAATAAGAATGATTCAGGTTAATTCAGGCAGAACAGCTCTTTAAATAACTGGTCACCTACAAATCGAATAACAGATGGATATGAATAACTTAAAAACCTCAATTTTTTTTTACAAATACTATAAAAAAGCATACTTTTAAAAAATAGAGAAATATTCGAAAATAGATCAATTTTAGATCAAACTTTACAAGAATGTGTAGGCTACTGGTTCCACGCTGGTTGGGGAAGCAAAGATTTGGGACCTCGCTTTTTGTACCTGAGCAGTGAACAAAGCCAAAAAAAAACTGTCCAAATTTGAGCACAGAATATCTTTGTTCACGTTTTAAATGTGAGGTATGTCATTTCATTAATAATAATAAAAAAATCTCTCCTGAATTTAATAGACAAGTAATCAACAACAAAAATAAGAGTTCACTTGAATGTCGTCTTAACGTTTTCCCCATGTAGCACCAAGGGAATCACTGCTAATCATGGTTTCTGAACTGACACTCTACATTTGTAGAAAACCACTATTAAACAATAAAAGCATTTAAAGCAAATATAACAGACATCACTCAACTGAAAAAAGGCTGGTTATTAACCAATCAAATGTTCATACCCCAGGATGATAATCGAAGCATTTGATCAGCAGCTCCTACCTACTGTGAAGAGCTCAACTTAGAAAACAAACAGGATCTACAAGGAACAGTCTACTCCATAATCAGTCCTTTTAGATGCAGATTTCTGAGGTTTTTCTGTTGTGCGCAAACAGACTTGGTCACTGTGTGTGTTGAGTGTCGCAGTCTAAAGGTTGTTGAAGGTGGTGAGTTAAATGCATAAGGGAAGGGCTCTGTTACAATGCTGATGCTCCGCCATGTTTCTCCTGAAAGACAAACATATATTTGTGATATCAGAATCAAAAAGTGTATATTTTTTTCTAATATAAACTTAGAAGGGAAAAAGCTTTTCCCTTAGCAAATCTTAATCATCCATTAAATGAAATATTTGCAAACCCAAAATATTGTGTTTTCTGACTTTTTTAATTGATTAGTCCTTCAAGCACCCATATACCTTTTAAGAATGTTTAATTTTTCATATCTCCTCTTTTCTAACCCTTCCACAAGCTTCATGTCAGGGTCATCGAGACCCCACAACTTCTTTACTCTGTGCACAGTCCAACTGGATCGCACTGTTCCCATGTGCGCTTTTACAAGGTTTTATTTTTTATATATATATATATATGCAGCAAATGGTGTTTCATGTCATGTACCTTTTCTTGGTCAACATCAGAGTCTGCCGTTATGACAATTCTCTTCTCCACCCGGGTCTCTGAGGATCCACTTTTCACCACCTGAACAAAGGCATATACAGGGTATTCAAGAGGCCCACAAATCGAAAGGATGAGTGGAAGAAAACTTGCAAAGCTAACCTTTGAGATATGGGTGGTAGTGGTGGTGACAGTGGTGCCGCTGCTCGTCTCTGAGGTAATGGTCTTGGAAGTGGAAAAAGAACTATCCTTGTCCTCATCTGTACCATCATCTGCCATCTGAGAAAAACATCAAAGGAAGAAAAAAAAAACTGCTTTTCAAACTGATTTAACGCTGATCTTTTTCTTAGGAAGGTGCAGTAAAGCTTCTTTGTCCCTCCCCCGCCCCCCCACACCCCCTTCCTCTGACACCCCGTCGAGACCATCATATTGTTAGCTTGTCAAGTTCTGGAGGCAAGTTGGATCTGGACTGAGCTGCTGCTGGAGCTGGAACCCCTACCTTTGAAGACTCATAGGTGAAGGTCTTGGTTGGGACGATGGGAACTTCTGTGGTGGAGATGTCACCAGGCAGGGAGTTGGAAACAGCTGTGATGGTGACAGTGTGGGTCTGCACCAGAGGGGGCTGTGAATGGGAGCACAGCCCCGTGAGTGGCTGTTTAACCAGACACTTCGCACCTCACAGCAATCAGCTCTTCTTTCACACCATGCAATCCCTCTTAGTGCAAATTGTTTCCACCACCACCAGCCCAAACTTGGTCTGATTATTTCTAAAACAATGCAGTCACACCTCTAACTTCATTCGCAACACTTATAGGATGATCTTGTCACTTATAGAGTGATTTTAATCATTGTATTTCAACGTAGAAAGTGGTATTGTTACAGCAACCCGTCACCACAGACAGGATCTTGCAGCGTCACCGTGCGACACCTCTGCAGCACACTCTGTTTACTTTAAACTCAACTGCCACTCTTGCAGCATTGATTTTCTTTCTAGATTGGTGTAGTTTCTTTTGTTATGGTGCTGCAAAGAAGTCAGCAAGTGCGGGAGCTGAAGGCCAAGAAACAAAAGAAACAGCATCTCCCCCCTTTGAGACTACCTGGGAGCAGTGTATGACCTTCGGACCATCACTCCAGAAAAAGGAAGGTGGGGAAGATCCAACTATTCCCCCGGAGCACTCAGGCGCTATGAGACATGTTCCTTCTTCCTCCGGGATCTTATCTAAAGCTTTACAGTCGGACTCAACTGGGGGAGCCAGTTGCGCCATTTCCACCTCTACGAGCGGCACCAGGAGAGTCTCAAAAACCACAACCTCCTCGTGATCGCACAATGACTCTTCAACGGGAGCGCTGAGGCCTTCGACAACATCAGGCTCACTCTGATGGCTCTCAGAGGGCCCGGATACCTCGGCCCCCCCGAAATTACTCCTGGTTTCCTCATGAAGAGTTTTTGTTTCTGAACTTTTGCAACTGGGACTAATGCACACGCTCTAAAAAAAGACAAACACAGTCACTATGATCATGAGCAGGCAAAGAGTTGTGAATAACACATTTACATGAATCATAAAACATGTTTGCATGCTATTTCCTTCATACAACGGAGATATAAGAACATGGGATGTCAACAGAAATGATTAAGACTCCTTCTTTTCTTGTATTAAAATGACCAGTTTCACTGGAAAAGACAAAGCCTTCAAGCCATTCTCTAATCATTTCCATTGTTATACAGTTAGTTGCTGAACCACATGAACAAAGATTTAGATAAAAATGGTTGATTTCATCCATTCAATGTCTCCAACTTTACCCCCACAGTCCACATCATGTATTTTCAGGGACAAAAGAATCATATGAGGTTTATTGATAAAAAAATATATATATTACACCCAAAAGTCTTTCCTTTCTTGTGTGAATTTTTTTTTCCAATAATGTCCATATTGAACTAATATAAAACATGAAACCAATGCATTATATAGGATTAGGGATTTTGGGGACACAATCAATGCATTTTTAAATGCATGGTGTCAGAGCTCTCGACTAAGATCACACTCTGTTCTTCACCTTTTCCAATGATTCTTTGCAGTGAAATAGAGTATTGGCTGATGCAGTTTCCAGCCTGTCTGTATGATGTGATCTGCTCAGAGGACTGCAGTTGATATGATTATTGTTAGGAAAATTCTGTTATCATTATTACATTAGTAGTTTTACTAAGTTTAAATTGTTACCAGATGTTTCTAAGATA